>JAQZBX010062874.1:0-16804 GCA_029593785.1 Cabassous unicinctus
GAGAGGCCCTGGGTTCGCTTCCCGGGGCCTCCTTGTGAGGGCAGGCCGGCTCGCGCGGCACTGTGGGCTGATGCGGCAAGACCTCACAGCAAGGGGGAGATAAGCAGACACAGAGAAGACACGCAGCGAATGGACACAGCAGCACAAGCAGCAAGGGGGGGATAAATAAATAAAATAAATAAATCTTAAAAAAAAAAACAAAAAAAAACCTAATACTGAAAATATATATATTTATGAGGCCCATGATAAGCACTCAATCACAGCTATACTTCTGTTGTTTGTTTGATTTTGAGTTACCAAGGGCCAGGGAGTAAACCCAGGACTTCACATGTGGGAAGCCAGCACTCAACCACTGAGCCACATTGGCTTCCCAGAGTTTTTTTTCATTCACTTTGCTTGTTGTTTGGTTTTATTTTTTCAGGAGACACTGGGAACCGAACCCAGGACCTCCCGTGTGGGAGGCAGGAGCTCAACCACTTGAGCCACAACCGCTCCCCTATAGTTTTTTAAAAAAGAAAGAGTGCGGCTCAGGAAAGACTTTTGCATTGAACTAATTCAGCTTCTGAGGTCCTGAAGGAATGATAGCAATTCCAAGATAAAGAGTTCAGACTGCAGCTGATGGATGAATTCCAAATCCACTCAGGCATTGAGAATCTCTTCAGCCAAAACCAATCAAAATAAAAAATTAGAGGATGAAACAAATACAAATATTCTAAGGAAGGGTAACACTGATAGATATTTAAAGGGAATCACCTTATCAAAGAGCCTTGGCCATAAGGTCAGAAAAAGGAGAAGGAAAGAAGCCCAGAGGAGGATGCCAAAATACGAACCTTGACCATCACACCTTTGTCTAAGACCAATCCTGCCTGAGTTGGGACTAGCAAAAGTTACTGAGGTCTTCGCCCTGGGTCTATAGGCCCCGCCCACCCTCAAGACCCGCCACTGGTAGGGAGACCTGGATCAGCGAGGAAAGGGGAAAGGAATAGAGAAGAACAAACAAATGTCAATGTAATGAGAAGGAGCAAGCCTTGACCAGACCAGAGAGTTCCCAGACTCTTCCTCCATCCCTTGGCCAGGGTGCTCATGGGAGGCTAATACAGTCTAGTCTAAGTCAGTAGCAAACAGAAAATAATAGCTAATGTCTTCTGAGTACTCACCACGTGCCAGGCACTGTGCTTAGTGTTGTTTCACAACAACCTTATGAAAAGTATAATTATTAGTCCCATTGTACAGACTGAAACTCAGACTAAAGCGATTAAGTCATTTACCGAAGTGATCTTGGGCAAAGCAAACATGGGAGCACCGACTGGAGCCCACCTCTGTCAGATTCCCAGAGCCATGCTCTTAAATGCTATTAACGGGAATTAGTTTAACCAAAACATGTGATATAATTACATTGGAAGGATGGGAAAAAGGAAGGGAACGTGTGTTGGGGGGGGGGATGTGTGGCTGTTTTTAATGAATCTTCCTATAATTCCTACAACAAGAAGCCAATAGGTGTCTAAAACGGAAAAATCAAGAAACACCACTATAAGCATATGATTTAGAAACATGGAGGTAAACACCAGACCAAACAGCTAAGAGTTGAAATTGGTTATTTCATTGAGAAGACCTGGGGTAAAGGACCGGCATTTTCTTTTAAAGGCCTTTTGACACTATTAGATCTTTTTAAAATCATTGTTTTTCTCCTTTGAGAAAAACAATTTAAAAAGAAAAAATTAGAGAAACATCCATGCCAAAGTCTAATGCACTGGGTATCTGTTGCTTCTGCCACTCAGCTTCCTTTACCCTCCACTGGTAACAGCACTTGTGTAATGCTTTGGAAAATCTCCCTCCTCTGGTGGGCCTGTCAATGGAGGAACCCTGCCCAAGGGGAGTGAGGGGCCATTGGCACCCTCTCCCTGGAATCTTGAGCAAAATGACAAAACGACCTAAAACAGCTGGAATGGATTCACCTGGAAGCAAAATCCTCTATTCGTTCCATCTACCAGTCCCCAGCACTCTCCTGGTTTGAACTTTTTAAGTTTCTCTTAAATTCTATGAGCACCCCATTTACATCTAATAAATTCTTCTGCTGTGTAAATTAGCTGGAGTCATTCTCTGTTGTTTATAACCAAAGGAACCTAATGGGAACACCAAATAAAGACTATGTGTTTTTTTAT
This sequence comes from Cabassous unicinctus, assembly GCA_029593785.1. Lineage (NCBI taxonomy): Eukaryota > Metazoa > Chordata > Mammalia > Cingulata > Chlamyphoridae > Cabassous > Cabassous unicinctus. The sequence continues at coordinate 2,163 of JAQZBX010062874.1, forward strand.
TTACCAATATTATTTACTACAGTGGCTTACAAACTTTTTTGACCTAAGAAATAGATTTTATATCATGATCCAATAAACATACACACATATATGTACACATATATATAGGAAACAGAAGTTTTGCCAAAAATGAATACCCTTTTTAAAAATAAGATAAAACAAAGTTTATTCACAAACATCATCCCTTACAAAGTTTAAAATAAAGAGTACATTCTAAAAAGGAATTATAAGAAGGTAATTGGTGATTTCAGTTAAAAGTTTATATATATATATATATATATATATATATATGATAGCATATGGCATAATTAGTCCCTGTACCAGCTTCCTGAAAACTTCTAAGTGGCACATGAGATGCACAATCCTTAGCCACAGAAATAGATGCCGAGTTTCCATCTATGCAAGTAGATAGCCAGGTTTCCTCTCACTATCCGCTTCGAGAGTGTTAATTTTATTCCATTATTATTACTTTTTTTAGGAGGCACCGGGGATTGAACCTGGGACCTCGTATATGGGAAGCAGGCACTCAACCACTGAGCTACACCCACTCCCCTATTTCATTATTTTTTAATGGTGGTTCTGACCCACTAAGTTGATTTCAGACTCACTAATGGTTATGATCTACAGTTTGGAAAACACTGGCTTCTTGTACCTGCTACAATGGTCTCCAACGATAAAAACAGCCCTGAAATATACGAGGCATACTTCCGTGTCCACATGTGTGTGAAGTACGTGGTCTGCTCCACATGTGTGCTAGGTACGTGGTCTGGCTGATAGGAAAACACCAACAGAGTCCCAGGGCCCTGACTCCCAGGTAGGGTGCTCCAGTCAGCTCAACTGTCTATACAGCCACCCAGAAGAAACATCTGTTCATTTATTTATTCGCTCATTCGCTGCAAATGCACTGAACACTCATTCAATGGTGTGAATACACAACAGATTCCTGGGGACTGTCCAGAGTCATTAATTCGATCTGCTGGCTGGCTAAGAGGAAAGGAATCCAGGACAAAGCCTCTCCTGACTGATTGATTGTTTACCATCTCCTCCCGCCCCCCATTCAGAGCCCAAGAATGTCTCAAAGATAAGAGCAATGGTTATTTCATTCCCCAGCTTCGGAATAAAATAATTTTCAAATCCAGCCTAAAAAGAAGGAATAAAGGGTAATTTCTTTCTCCCCCTTGCTCTAGAGATCTGATTAATTTCAAACTAACCTGTGGCTAGAGACTGTCTGAATTCCTTGCTCACTCTTTTCCTATCCACTCCTTCTGTCCCACCAGACACGCAGAGAAACATCAGAGATAGGACAGTGTGTTAATTCATTTTCAATGATGCCAATGCCTTCGTCTTAGATCTCTTTCTGGATTTCTTTTCTACAGCAAGCAAAAAAGAAGTCCAGACATCCCTTTGCTTTATTTATCTCATACCCTTTTCCCTACCTCAGCCATTCCAAAACAGTGAATAAGAACGTGGAGCTAATCAGGACAGCTTGGGGTTGACACAGTGAGGGGCGGATTTTTCTCCATCTCCTCAACGTCCCACAGCTGGGGGAATGGCAGTCTCCAGAAGGCTGCGAGTTGGGGGACTAGGATTGGGCCAGACCTGTAGTTTAAGGTGGAAGAAACACTCTCAACGCAGGCGTAAATGGAGAGGGGACTGTGAACAGAATTAAAGGATGATCTGTACTCTAAACTTGAAATGTGCACCTATTCGACAAATTTCTTAGAAGAGTCATAATCCAGCTGCAGCTGGGTTAGATCTACCTCAAAGGCATGCTGAGGCAGGCAGAGGGGAAGGGAATCAGATACAGAGAGGGGGCAGGGGAGGAGGGGAACGGGCTCCCATTTCACGCTCCCCCACAATAGCTTGGAAATCAATGAAATAATATACACCTATTCTGTGTTAAGTTATCCCAGCAAAGCCTCGAAACATTCAGCCACAGGTTACCCTCCTCTGCCTTGCAAAAATTCCTATCATCAGTTGGGATGGGAAGAAGAGCAGAGGTTGGCTGCAGGGAGTGAGGGGAGGGGGGCGGCCGGGCCTGCGCTGGAGAACGCCCCCTCCTTCCCCCACTCACCTCCCCCTGTCCAGAAACCCTCACGTGGGTCACTTCCTTCCCTTCCTTTCTCAGCCCAGGTTCTGGTCACTCCTTCATCCACCTTCCCGGGGCTTGGAGGCTGAAGCTGGAGGCGGAAGTAAAACCAACTAACCGTCCAGGGAGGCTATCGATGGGCCGGTAGGGGGAGGGGAGCGCAACTGCAAGGCGGGAGGAGAAACCCGAGCAGGGGTGACCGGCAGGCGGAAAGCCCTAGCCTCCCGGCCGAAACGTCGAGTCCCTAGAGTCGGCGTGGTGCGCGTCCTACCGCTCCCCACCCGTCAGCCCAAAGAGGAAAAGCCCTGGGATTGCACCCCCCTGCCCCCTTTCTTCTCGTCACTCGCCCCACAGAGCACCATGAAGTTCTCTGAGAGGCCTCTGAGGTCACCAGGAGCCACAGAGAAGCCTAATCCGCCCGGTCGGGACAAAGCAGCGCAGAGACCCAGACCCTCTGAGCGCACCCTCCACAGCCCAGGCTAGCCCCGCGCGCGACGCGCGACGCGCACCCGAGGCCCGCAGCCCCAGGGCGCAAGCGCTCCCCGCCGCCACGGCGCCGAGACCCGGCAGGGGCCGCCGTGTCCTCCCCAAGGGCAGGGACGCCCCGAGCCCTCGAACCTCAGGAGCGCGTCCGTCCAGCGACTGCCCGGGACTCGCACGGCCCGCCAGCGGGCAGAAAAGGACAGAAAAGGACAGAGAGCCGCGGGGGCTGCCCGCGCGGGGCCGGGCACCAGACGTCAGCCACCTCGGCGCAGGGCACGGGCGGGGCTGGGAGCCAAGAAAGCCGAGCGGCGAAGGCGGCGTGGCCACCCCTTCTTACCGCGGCCTGGCCCTCCGGGTGCACGTCCACCAGGGTACACCAGTTCCGCGCCCCGTTCATCTTCCTCCCGCAGGGTCAGCAGCACAAGGCCCACCTCTGGGACCTTCTAGCCTCGCGCGCGCGGAACCTCCCCCTTGTAGAGATCCGCCGGGTGTGGGGCTGGGTAGGCCACGCCTCCTAAGACACGGGCCACCAATGAGTGGGAGAGAGAGCGGGGTGGGCGGGGCTGAGGGCACGCCCCACCGGCGCTCGCTCAGATTTGAATAAAGGTGGGGCTTGGGCGCTACCTGGGTCTGCTTAACTGAACGGTATGTTTAGCGTATATGGTTGACCTGCTGTCATCTCTTTTAGAAACCCAAGATGAGTGTTGGTCAGAGGGAAAACCCCTGCTTCTGGTGGATGAGGAGTTGGACCCCGTTTAGAGGCCAGCCTGTAGGCTTTGTGGAGCTGAACGAACATTTCCTCCACCTTAGAATTGCAGGCACCCAGGGGGCCAGCTCACTCAGACTGGCCTAAGCCTGTCTGGCAGGTGCCTTTTCCTGGCAGGAAGCCCAGGACAAAGACAAAGCCAGCTTTGGCTCTGGGTGGGGCTGGTTTTTCAAAAGCTATTATACCAGCGTTGCCCTTATATGGTTGAGAGAGGCGGGACACATTGCCTTAAAAGGAATTTGTGTTCTGGTTCTCGAGATATGGATGAGATTCCACTTCTCCATCACATTTGCTCTCAAGCCTGGGGGCCTAGAAGACTGGCCAAGCAGGACCCTAAGCTTCTTCCCAGCCCAGCTTCTCTAGGCAGGTGACTGCTCCACTGGACTAGGGTCCACATTGTCAACAGGCAGGACCCCTAAGGAGGAGGTCGGACCCACTCCGGAATGGGCAGCACCCTTTATCTGGCAATAGGCTCTGGAAAAAGCTGGTTCCCTCTTCAAAGCAGAAACTTCCCTACCTCCCAGCTAAGGACTGGTCCCATGCCAGAAAGGAATGCGTGAGGAACTTTGTACCTGGGAGGTGAATCCTGGGAAGATTCCCTGTGACCCAAGGTCATAAAAGCCAGTTCTGATCTGATCCCCTCTAACCCTCAAAGAAGGCATTTTCTGGCCTTGGTATTCCCAGAGGGTTGTTCAGGAGAGACTGGAGCTGCTGTAAACACTTCCAGGTCCCAGGTCCCATCTGATGTGTTGTGAAGGCCTCTGAAAAGAGGGTTGGTGAGGTGACTACTTCATGAAACTTGGGCCTCCAAACAGGCCAGAAGAATGAGGAGACAAGCCAACGAGTTCAGTATATATATATATATATATATAATTTTAGTATTTAATTTAAAATAAAATCAAGGCTGATTGGATTGGGAAAGAGTGTCTGATTTGCAGGATAAAGGATTTTTTTTTTTAAATCATGGAATGACAAGTCATTGGTGAGAACAGCCTTCTTCTTCCACCAGGCTCTCTACAGAGCCTGCTTAAGAAATAAGAGAAGTAAATCAGCCCTCTCACTCCTCCTCACCAGGGCTTGGCTCTCCCCACAATCCAAAGGAGGAATAAAGTCTCTGTTGCCTCTTCCCATTTCTACCAAGATTCAATTCCCAGCCCAAGGCAGGAAGCCCTGAATCAGGGTCAAGCTCCTGAGAAAATGAGGGTCCCTTGGTTCCCTACTGAGATTGGGCACATCTGGTTATAGAAGCCATAAGGAAGGCCACAGGGATCGAGACTTCTGCTTTTACAAACTTGTGTAGACAGTTGTCAGGGTTCCCAGGTGTAACCACCTTATAACCAATCAGTAGTCACAGAGGAGGGAGAGGAGGAGGGAGGGAAACCCTGAGCAGAAACCAGGCCCCCACCACCTGATCATGGCCCTACCAAAGGCCCTCTCCCAGGCGCTCAGCAGCAGAGAAGCTCTCTCGACCACCATGGGGCAGCAGGGAAGGCTGAGGACCCTGGTCGGGGCAAGGCTGGTCTTTGGAGAGCTATGAAAGTGCAGATGGAAAGGGCAAGAAGAGTAGCCCTTGCTCTTCACCCTGGCTAAGGCACTGAGAGGAACAAAGGAAAGAATGGTGGCAGCAGGGAGGGGAGGAAAAGGCTCTCTTGAACCCACTTGCTTGGGGAAGACAAAACTGTAGGAATTAGAGGGGTTGGGGTCTACCATATGGGCCCCATAACTGTGCAAAGAGAAGCATCTGAGAATTGGGTAGAGCCACACCAGCGCGTCCTTTACCCATAATGGCACCCTGCTCTAGAGTGGGATGAAAATGGATTGCAGGATTCAGGGGAACAGAATCGCAGAGTATTTCCCTGAGCCTTAGGGTTAAAACAGCTAAAGAAATAAAGCTTTCCATACATGGCAATTCCTATCCCTTCCTGGCCTGCCCGGTCCCTCTCAGCTAGGACAGGGACCATCCTTTCATTATGAGAAAGAATGGGGAGGGGTCCGCACTTAAGGGCAGGACTTGGGTGGCCTAGAATACCCACTCCTCCAGAGAAAAGGGAAGGTCCATCCATCGGCTTGGCCCTGGTGCCTTTTTTATCACCACCACTCAGACCCCTCCGTATCTTAGGTCTGACTAACTGAGATATCCGAGGCTGGGCAGGGAAGGGTGGGGCTGGCCAGGGCTGGGGACCACGAGCTAACAGGAGCTGGTCTGCAGGTTGCTCTCTGTAAGCAGTGAGGCAATGGACGAGGGATCGTAGACACCGTCAAATTCCTCATCTGAGCTCAGTCCTTCATGTTTAAGGGTTGACTCAGCAGCTGAGCGAGCTTTGCGCCTGAGTCGAAGAGAAAGAGGAATATGGTTAAGGGAGGGGAAGTAGAAGCATGTTCATGCCAAGGACACTCCAATTCTTCTAAGGCCTAAAGCTTATTCACAAGAGCTCTTACTAATCAGAGATTTGGGGAGATGGGGGACAGGCTAGGGGCTGGGATACTAAGAGATAATCATACTGGCTTCCAGCCAGGAACAAGTAACAGTCTGCAAAGTCCCCCCCTTAAGAGGTCCTCCCCATCAAGCACTCCCTTCCCGTTCTACTATTCCTACGGAGCAGGGGGCAAAAGGGAAGCCCATACCAGGAGTCCTTCTCCAGGGCTTTGATCCGGGTCTGGAGCTGCTCGTTGACCTCGTGCTGCTCCTCCAGCTCACGCTGGGCCTTTTTCCTCAAGCTGTCCAGACGCTCGATTTCCTCTTCTGCTTCATCCACCTGCCGCTTCAAAGCCTTCACCCGCAGGCTTAGCTGGCAAGACACCAAGTCCCCACATTAGAAAAGCATTTGCTACCATCATCTGGGATCCTCCTCCAGAACAACCTTGACAAAGGATTATTGCCCTTGGAACATGTGGCCACGGGCAAGTTCCCTAACCTCTCTGATCCTCAGTTTCTCTTCCATAAAATGAGATAATAAATGGACCCACCTCACAGGGTTGTCTTGAGGATTAAATGGGTTAATACATGTGCAGCACTTAGAAAGAGAAGCTAGCACATCATAAGCGCTCAATCCACGTGTTTACTGTGACTCCTCTAGTCCAGTTTCAGAGCCATTCCTCCCATCTAATTCCTAAGAGCTAGGTTTGGAAGATATGTAGGAGATGGGGATTTCCCTTGGCCTCAAGAAGACACATAATACATACTTGCCACACATTGCTTTGCCCAGGGTGCCATGTCCTTACCTGATCTTTCTGGTCATTGACATGCTGCCGCTCATCATCAATCTGAATGGACAGCTCTTTAACCCTCCGCTCGAGTTTTCGGTTGGTGGACTGCAGAACCATCTTCTCCCTAAGGGGGTGAGGGTGGGGGGATGCCCATGGCTGTCACCATTTTGAAGGGAGATTTGGCCTGGCCCCTACTGCCTCCAGGGATTTCCTCAGTCCTCTCCCTTAGCCGGGGGAGGATCCAAGCCAGATCCAAAGAACTAGGTTATTCAGATTTCAGCATTTCTGCAACTCTCTCTGCTCTCTATGGAGAAAAGGCTTCCCTAAAGGTTAGCTATGTCTGAGATGGAGGGTGCAGGAGGCCTCAGAGAGAAGAGCACAAGGGGAGGGAGAAGGAGAGGGAGGAAAGGAGGGAGGTAGGGAGGGAGGGACAACGGGCTTATGTCACCTCTCCTCAGCCTGAAGCCGCTCCTGCAACTCCTGGTTCTGGGACTCGAGCTGAGAGAGGCTGGAATTGGGCTTCTGGAAGCCTTCAGAGCTGGCCAGCCGGCTTTTCAAGTCCTTGTTCTGAGAGTGAGAGGAAGTCTCCACCATTAGCACTCCACTTCCTTTCCATGGTCTTCCTGCGCATTTCCTCAGGTCCATCCTCAAGACTCCCACCACTGCCCCCTCACCTGTCTCTCCAGGGAGATTTTGTCACACTCCAAGTCCTGCCGAGTGGCCCTCTCCTGCATGAGCTCTGTCCTCAGCTGGTCCACCTAGTAGGGGTGGGTGAAGGAAACCAGACTTGGGGAGGGCTAAGAATGATCAAGAGTAACTGTGGGGATGGACTCTGAACCTTGAATCCCCAAAATTCCCAAGCAATTAAGAAATCACAGCCTATTCAAATGGGATGAGCCACTGAATTTAAACAGGGCCTCCTCGGATCCATCAGAAACTAGCATCCCTTCTGAAATGGAAGCAGCCCCAACTCAAGTCAGAGAGTAGCCCAGGTCACCAGGATTCTTGCTTCCACTCAAATTCTTGGCTTCTTTCCACCCAAGGAAACCTGCCAACCTTTCCTGAAGCAGACGACTCTGAAGTAGAATGAGCCATGCACACATTTTTGCAGCAAGAACTCTCCAGATTATAAAAGATGGGGGGCAGAGTTGTTTTTGAGAGATGCAAGAGGTTATGTAGTCAGAGACAGACATAGATAAGGTGGTAAGGCACAGTTTACCTGGTCTCGGCCACGATTTACCCGGTCTGTCAGCAGCTCCACAGTGTTCTTCTCTTCATCTAACTCTGCTTCCAGCCGTGAGACTTTTTCCTGTGACAGAGGGACAGTAGGTTAATTCTTCCCCAAATGCTAGTGTGGCAGTTTGATATTATTTATGATTTCCAAAAAGAAATATTGATGTTGTTTGTAAACTGGTCTGTTCCTCCTGGCGTGATCCCCTTTGATTGTATTAAATTCAGGGGTTTCACTTTTACTTTATTATCAAGATTAGGGCTTTGATTTGACCATGTCATTAGGGTGTGCAGGGTTGAGTCCCCGCCCCCTTGGTGGGCTATATAAATGGAGCTCAATCAAGAACATGGAAGTAGATACACAGAGAATAAGAACACAGAGGAAGGGAGCAGCTCCATAGACATGGCAGAGGCCCCGGGAAGTGAGCAGCTGAGAAGCCCTGAGAGATGAGCCTTATGCCAGCCTGCAGCTGAAATGGAAGAAGCTGGGACCACGGAGCCTTAAGAGGAAGAAGGAAAGCTGAACCCTTGCAGACATCGTCCACCATTTTGTGTCAACACGTGGCAACAGACTTTGGGTGAGAAAGTACCTCTTATGGTACCGAGTTGGACTCTTTAGGGCCTTGTGACTGTAAGCTTCTACCCCAAATAAATACCCTTTATAAAAGCCAACCAATTTCTGGTACTTTGCATCAGCACCCCTTTTTGCTGACTAATACAGCTGGACACTGGAATGCCAAACTCAGACCAAGACCCTCTCAAACTTCAGCCTCCAGACTCTTCTCTCTCTCACATACCCCTCCCCCACCCTCCTGGTCCTTGCCCCTGCCCAGAACCACCATGGGGCTCGTGCCCTCTGCCACCCAGGTACAGCCTTGATGAGAAAGAGTGGGGCACGCTTCAGTCATGGGTACTTGGCAGGAAGACAAAACCCCAGAATCTACATATTCTGGGGTTTTAGAATAAATAAATAGAATCAATAAATAGAAGCCCTATTTTCCTGATAGGGCAACCAAGAGAGAAACCCAAATGCCTGGGCCAAGGCTGAGGTGGAAGGAGTCAGAAGCATCCACGTACAGACTGGGGGTGCAAACTCTAGAGCTGGGCAGTACCAGGCTCCCTGAGTTTGAAGTTTAGATCCACCACTTGCTAGCAGTGTGACCATGGACAAGTTATTCAACCTACCTGTGCCTGTTTTCCTCATCTACAAACTGGAGAAAACAAGAATACCTACTCCATCGTTATTGTCATTGCTGTTGCTATGGCCAGGTACAGCCAGCCGAAGGCCACTGCTCACTCTACATGGGGGCAGCCGCTGCTCAGCTCTGGCCAACTGCTGCCATGCACAAAACTCAGGCTAGAAGCTCAGCAGTACCAGATTCTCCAATTTTATACAAGAAGCTAGAAATCCAAAATTTTATGTGGCATCTATAAATCTAAACATTGGCAATTAATTCCAAGTTGTTTAAAATACTGCAGCCCAACAAAAAATCCCTGAGCTGTGGGCTGGTATTTTTCAGTTCCGGGTACAGAAGGAAGCTTGGTGTGTCCCGGCTCCTTTCCTCACAGACGTCCCACCTGTGCTGGGACCCAGACCCCCCTCCTTCCCCACCCTCCCAGCTCAGCCTCGAAAGTCCTCACCTCGAGGCCCTTGAGTTGCCGGGCCCTGTCATCCTGGGAGCGCTTTTTGTTCTCTGCTTCCTGTTCCAGCCCCTGCAGTCGCTGGGCCAGCAGCTCTCTGTCCAGCAGGGCAGTGTCCCGTTCAGCCTGGGATGTCTGCACGGCCTGCCGTAGCCTCCGGATCTGAGCAAAAGGAAAAAAATGCAATGGTACAGTGGCGAAAGGTGAGAGGTAGCAGTGAGATCAGTCTACCCCCCAGGGAGAATTGTGACATTCTTTAGAATTTTCAGAGCATGGTGGTAATAAAAAGCAGGCCATTTTAGTCTGTTTTCTTTGTTATTTTTAAATTTTCTAGAAGAAAGGAAATACCTGGGAAATTTCAGGAATTACTGATCCTGGGTCCAAGCTCCAGTGATTGTGATTTGAGTGCTACAGGGTACAGCTTGGGCACTGGGATTTTTCACATTAGGTGACACTAACATGCAACAGAATTTGAAAAGCACCGCTCTATAGACAATGCATCCCCTATTGTCTGTACCTATAGCAGACCACTCCTCCCACCTTCCCCCACCTTAGTATGTCACTCCAAGTGGTTAGACCTACACCTGGGCCCCAGGACTCCCAGGTCACAGGCAGATTCAGCTAAGGACACACTGGGGTGCTTCCCCTCTCCTGCTACTTAGGGGTGATCTCTTGGGCTCTTACCTCATCCTGAAGCCGGCTCAGCTCCCCAGAGGTCTTCTCAGACTCACTGGCCCACTCTTTGGTCTGGCGCTGGGCATCTGCCACCTCCCGCCGGGCCTTTTCCTTATAATCCTCCAGCTGGGCCTGGAGCTGCTGCAGGGCTTGCTTAGAGTCCCCGGAAATCTGATTCAGCTGAGACACAGAGAAAAGCGAGTTCTCAGCATTACACCCCTTTAACAGATGCCTCTGTCCCTTCTCTGGACCCAGACTCCCAAGATTCAAGACTCTACAGAGCCTCTTCCAGGCCTCCTTCTCTTTCTCCTTCCTGGAGCTGGCTCCTTAGCATAGCTAGTGGTTGAGAGTCTACAGACTGCTTGGGTTCAAATCCTAGTTCTAGCACTTACTACCTGTGTGACCACAGGCAGGTACCTCATCTCCTCTGGGATTCAGTTCCCCATCTGTAAAATGGGATGATAATAGTACCTACAACAGGCTGTTGTGAGAAGTACATTAGTTAATAAATAAAATACTTACAACAGTATCTGACACAAAGTAAACCTCAAGTTACCATATTTCAGTAAACCTAAGATGCCAATGATTATAAGATACACCACTAAGAAAGAAAAATCTGCCAATGATGACATATCATAAATTATAAGACAACCTGGTGAGTGAGTGTAACTCAATGGTTTGAGTGCCTGCTTCCCATGTACAAGGAGGTCCTGGGTTCATTCCCCAGTACCTCCTTAAAAAAAAAAAGATAAGACAACCCAATTTCAGAGATACTAAAATGTACATTTTAGCATTGACAAAATATATTAGGTGTTTGCCCTTGTTTTATAAAGTAAGAGATTGGGAGGAGAACCTCACCCCCCAAAAGCAATTTATTTCTTTTTCTTCCTTTCTCCTTCTCCCACTCCAAATATGAAAAAGGCCTTATAGACTTTTTTTTTTTTTCCCCTGCTCATATTTTCAAACTTTATTTAAACTTTTTTTTTTCTCTTAACTTTATTTGTACATTTAATAATCGAAAATATAAACAATTAAAAACTAAAAAGTAAACACAGATGAATAAATATATACATTTCTCCATTAAATGCAATGGATACATATAAATTTTTGTTTGTTTGTTTGTTTGTTTGTGGATCAAACAATATGTTACACAATATATTTAGTTCATAGTAACGCATTCATACAGTATCTGTCCTTTTGTGTCTTATAGACTTCTAATTAATAAATCTCTCTCCCAAGAGGGATTCTCCAAGGACCAAGTCCCTAAAGGAATAGGAATTGGGGGGAAGGTCAAAAACACAGGTTGCCTCTGCCCACCCACACATGGCAGTCAAGATATGCCAAGGAATTAACACCCCCTGACAGCAGCCCTCGACCAAGGTCTAACAAGAATTGGGAGACAAATACGCCAGCTCTCTCACCCCTCGGATATGTTATCGCTAAGGCACGTGTATACTCTGCTCGGTCCCAGAGCTCCCCAGCAGGATTAAACTCCAGTTTAAAGTAGGAACTTGCTTCATCATGCTTCCTTTCTTGCCTTCCTTCCCTGTCCTGTCTCACTTAGCTCTCTCCTTCAAATGATCCTTGAAACCGCCTTCGAATATACTACATGTACGTAGGTCCTTATCTCTGAGTCTGCTTCTGGGAGGACTGATGTGAAAATGAGGTGGGAACTGTTAGAATTTTTAATTGTAACTTATTGGTGCATTTCCCTCTCACATTCTCAGAAGAACTCATAAGCACACAGTTGAATAGGTTAAATGGGGGAAAAAAACAATAACAACAACAGCAACAAACACAGAGGGGAGGTAGGAAGGATGCCACTCTGAAGATTTGGTCTTGGCCTTCCCCAGCAATGAGCTTGAGAAAGCAAACACCGCTTGTTTCTGAAACCCCCTACCCTCGTGCCCCCAGGCAAGCTTCTGTGTGAGCTGGGCCTCTTCCGCTTAGGAAGCCGCCTGTGCCCCACCTCCTTGTTCAGCCGCTCCACAGTTTTGTCCAGCAAACGCTTCTGCTCCTCCAGCTCAGCCTTGCCCCGCCGGAGGGCCTCCCGCTGCTTCCCTTCCTCCTCCAGGGCCCGGTTCAGCGCCTGCTGCTCCCGTCCCAGGCGGGCCAGCGCCCGCTGGGCCTCCTCCAGCTGTGCCTCCAGTGCCCGCTTGGCTACTGCCTGGCTGTCCTCCTCCTCCTGAGCTGTGCTCAGAGCCTCCTCCAGCCGCTGCTTCTCTGCCTGAGGAACCGAGGAGGTGAGAGGGTCGGATTGAGGAGAGCTGAAGTTTGGGTTCAAGCCATTTGGAGGTGGGTAGATGGGAGAAGAGAGGAGGAGAAGGTATTTATGGAAAAGGTGGACAATGAAAACGGGCTCAGAGGAACCAGGAATGCATTCAAGACACAGGGAGCAAGCAAAGGGTGGGAGGTAGAGGCAAAAGAACCAGTGCGAAGGCTGAAGCATTCACACCTAAGTACAGTCCAGGAAACAAACCCGAAGTTAAACCGAGGCTTTAGGGAGGCAAAGCAGAAGCACACGAAGGGCAAAAGAAAACTGATGGCTGAGCACTTAGCCTGGGAGACTTTAGCTGGGGGCGAGAGGACAGGGATGGCCAGGAGGAAGCTATCAATGCCAGCAGAAGCACTGACCTCTAGCCGCTGCACCTTGTCCCGAAGTCGTGCCTCCGCCACTTCCCCACCCTCCACCAGGCCTCGCGTCTCCTTCAGCTGCTGCTCCAGACCCAGGATGCGCCGTCGGAATTCGTCATTTTCCTCCTGGGTCTCCCAAAGCGTTGTTTCCACTGTTGCCCGACACTGCCCCAGCACTGCTGTCTCCGCCTCTGCTGCCATCTTAGCCTGCGGATGGTTCAGGGAGTGGAGGCTCAGACCCCAGGGGTCAGGGCCACTGACTGCTCCCAGGAAAGCCATCACAAAGAGAGAGGTGAAGGAGGGTGGTGCCACCAGCCAGAGGCTTCCCTGAGAACCCAGCCCCAACAGAGAAGCAGTAGGTGCCGCCAAGTACAGCCAGTCCCTGGCTGGTTTGAACCACACGCCCAGGACCAGGACTCTGGTGGGTACATACCCATGATGGTCATTTTCCATGCCCTCCAGCTCCTCAGCCCTCAGACCCCTCAGCCTCGACCTCCAAAGCCCTGTGCCCACTCCCCTTGCCTTGGAAGCCTCTTCACAGTTCTGCCTCAGTTGCCGGAGGGTCGTCTGTAGCTCTAGGTTCTGCTCTTCCAGCTCCTGCCCTCGATCGGCCTTGACCCTCAAGATTCCCAGCTGCTTCTCCAATTCCCGTTCCCGGTGTCGCCCAGCCACCTCCTGGCTCTGCTGCTCTGCCTGCAGTTCCTTAAGCTCCTTCTGTGTCTGGCGCAGCTCCTAGAAGTGAAGGGGAAAAGTGATAAGACAGAGAGAGCCAGACTGGGATACCAGAGTCCTTCATTCACCTGGCCTGGTTCTTGAAGGTCTCAGGAGAACCTCCAGCCCCTACCATTGCTCAATAGCAAGATCTCAGGCTATGGACCCAGGGTTGACAATTAAAATAGTTGAAGTTTTGCTTAGAAGCCAGGCCCCTAAAAACAGAGGCCACATACTGTACAATTACATTAACATGACATTCTGTAAAAGGAGAACAAGTCAGTGGTTGCCAGGGATTGGGGGGAGGGAGGGGTTGACTAGCAATTTTTTGAAGTGGGGAACTACTCTACGTCTTGATTTTGGTGGTGGATGTACAATTCTATACTTTTGTCAAAATCCATAGAACTATACATGACAAAGAGCGAACGTTACCATAAGTAAATGAAAAAAAAGAAAAGGAAAAGCAGCTGGGTCTATCCATGGGATCCAAGAACTCAAAAGCTCAGGACCTTTGCTGGCAACCCTGCAAAGCCATCACATCTGCAACATTCAAATCAACTGAGGGAGGGAAGCGGGTGTGGCTCAGTGGCTAGAGCCCCCGTTTACCATATGGGAGGCCCGGGCTCGCGTCCCAAGGCCTCCTTGTCAGGGCACGCCGGCCTGAGCGGTGCAGTGGGCTGATGCAGCAACCTCACGGCAGGAAGCGGGTGTGGCGCAATGGATAGAGCACCCGTTTACCATATGAGAGGCCCCGGGTTCGCTTCCCGGAGCAGCAAGGGGGGGATAAATAAATAAAAATAAAAACAAAAAACAAAAAACACAAATCAACTGAGGGAAGCAGATGTGGCTCAATTGATAGGGCTCCCGTTTACCATATGGGAGGCCCCGGGTTCGATTCCCAGGGCCTCCTGGTGAAGGCAAGCCAGCCAGCCCGCATGGCTCGGTGAGCTGACACAGCAAGATGTCCCAATAAAGAGAGACAAGCAGACACGGAAAAATGCACAGCAAATGGACACAGCGAGCACAAGCAGCAAGGGGGGGATAAATAAATAATAAATCTTAAAAAAAAAAAAATCAACTGAGTGTGCTCCAAGCACCAGCACTGCAGAAAATATCACCGGAGACAGAGAGAAGGCATTCACATGGGGCCCTGCCTTCAAAATCATATCATCTACTTGGGACTATGAGTCTAATATAAAGAAATAA
>JAQZBX010062875.1:0-16790 GCA_029593785.1 Cabassous unicinctus
CCAGCGACAGGCTTGTAAGGGTCAAAGGGGCAACAGCACTTGAGAACTCGGTGACACTGTCAAGTGCCAGACAGTGAAAAGATCCACTCTGCCTGCGTGGTCCCTCCCTCCTTCTTCTGGTCCCTCCATCTCCCCTTTTCTTCCACTCTAGAATTCTGTTTATAGAGTTCTGTATCTTCTACCTGCGCCTTTATGACAATAATTTTAGTAATTGTACATGTGCATTATTTTTTTAGTTTTTAAATTTTTTTACATTGTCTTTTAAAAAAATTATTATTGTAGTAACATCTATACAACATAAAATTGCCCATTTTAACCACTTTCAAGTGTGCAATTCAGTGGTATTAATTACATTCACAATGTTGTGCTACCATCACCACCATCCATTTCAAGAACGTTTTTATCCCCTTCACAGAAACCTTGTACCCATTAAGCATTAATGGACCAATCCCCCACCCCACCCTTGATAACCTTCAATAGACTTTTTGTCTCTGTGAATTTGATACTCTAGTTATTTAAGTGAAGTCATACATTATGTGTCCCTTTGTGTCTGACTTACTTCACTAACGTGATGTCATCAGGGTTCATTCATGTTGTCACATGTATCAGAATTTCTCTCCTTTTTATGGCTGAACAATATTCCATTATATGGATATACCGCAGCTAGTTTATCCCTTCTTCCATTACGGACCCTGGGTTGCTGCCACCTTTTGGCTATTGTGAATAATGTTTCTATGAACAAAGGGGAGTAAATATCTGCCCAAGTCTCTGCTTTCAATTCTTTTGAGAATATACCTAGACGTGGAATTGCCAGGTCATATGGAAATTCTCTGTTTAACTTTCTGAGGAACCGCCAACTGTTTTCCACAGTGGTTTACATTCCCACCAACAATGTACAAGGGTTCCTGTTTCTCCACGTCCTCGCCAACATTTGTTATTTTCGTTTTTTTAACCACAGGCATCCTAATGGGTGTGAAGTGCCTCCACTCCCTTTTGTATTTTCTTGACTACCACTGGCCACGTTTCCAGAGCTTTCACTCAGCCAGGCTCTTCCCACGGGACTCTCCTCTTAGACCAGGTCCAGGTCTCCAAATTCGCCTTGCCCCCAAGTAATTCACCTGACTTTCCCAGGGCTTTATGCATTCACTGCTCACTTGATGGCAGACCAAAGGAATACAATTATTATTATTAAAATCAACATATTTTGCTGGTCTTTAAGCTCTAGGGAAGTAGACAGTGTCTTTTTTTACAACAGATATCTCTAAAGCCAGCTCACTGCTTGATTCATAGAAGATACTGGGAATCTACTGAATAGATGGACAGGTGGACAATTAAAGCATTCAGCACCTGCTATCAAGAGTAAACTAAGGCACTCATGGATACATACGTCACCTCCCGTCAGACACCAACAGGGCAGAAGACGAGTTCAGGAAGGGAAAAGAAAGAGATAGGCCTCATGGGCCAGGGGAAAATACCAGGCACTCGAAAGGAAAGAGAACCAGTTGGCCTCTGCCCGCAGGACTCGATGCCGAATCACTTCCTGCTATGGCTCAATGACCCCCAAACCATGTGGGCTATCCAGGTAGCTCCACAATCTGCACACTGGTTGATGTGAACAAATTCCTTCTCCCTCATACTCCAAGTTCCTGCCAAGCTGCAGGGATGGAAGATGCTCAGATGCCAGCGTGGTCTACACAGAGCCCTCAGAGGCAATAGCCAGGGCTAAGTAGACTGGGGCAGGTGAATCTGGGAAAGGGAGCAATCAGCTCAAGCCATGTCTGCATGTAACAGAACATCCAAAATCAGACCAGCTTCCTGCCTCCCCACTGGCCTCCCAGGCTGCAAATCCCAGATAGTATGAGTAGCCTGGATGATGTAAGGCTAAGAGTCAATTCCAGGTTGGAAAGGCATCTAGGGAGAGCAGAGAGGATGGTATGCCATACAAACCGCAAAATACCTCGAAATCCATAGCTCCCTCTAATAACCTAGGCTCTGGATCTGGGCCACAGAAATCACGAACTTCTTTTCAATAACTAGTCAGTAAGCAATAAACCATCCTTTGTCAGAAAGAAGATTGATGGCAAGAAAACTATCTTAAGTTCTGAATCGATGTCAATCGATGCTCGAGCCCTGAAGTGGGCTTCAGAGAAACCCAAGAGCAGGCTGCCCTCCTCAAAGGCCTAATAGGGGAAAAGGTTCTCCGCTAAGCTGTCCTTATAAAGAAAGCAAAGCAGGGAAACCCACAAAAAGTGAAGTCTCTAACAAAGCTAAAGCCATACATGTCTCTCCATACGCCCGGAAGCTTCTTTGAACCTGTAACTCCCCAAGAGTAACCCGTGGAATCCTTCCCACCAACACCCTCCGTCATCCCCCTCGTCCCAGAGTGACTGGCATTTATTTCATGCACTCAACAACCAGAAGAGCCATGTTCTTACTTAATTGGTGGTGAGTAAGAGCAGGAGAACCTGAAGCCCGTGCTGCCTCTTAGAACGCACTAGAGAGAACTGCAGCCAACATGAAAGAACGCCAAGCCCCCAGTCAAGGAAGAAAGAAGCCAAAGTCCAAAGAGCTGGCCTAGTCCCCTTAGAGGCACACTCCTGCCCACGACCACTTCTTAAGGAAACAACTCAGATGAACACAACGTAGTACAGATAAGAGGTCTCAGGATACACTTGTGATGCAATCTGACGGCCTGGAAACAAAATGAGGACCCCAAAACATTCCCATCATTCCCATCATTGGAAACGGATTTTGATGCCAAGTGATCCAGGAGGCCCAGAAGGCCACAGACAATGATGATGGATACCCAACAATTGTTTAGCACAGGCTCCATGCCAGAAACTGCTGGAAGCTTCCATATACCACATTATCTTGTTTAATCCTCACAACCACCTTATGAGGTAGGCAGTATCATCATTCCCTTTTTATAGATGAGGAAATGGGAGAACAGAGAACAGCTATTCTTAGCTTAGAACAGCTAAGTCCCACAGCTTAGCTGTACATCCAGAAAGCAGCAGGGGGAACCCTGACGGTGAACCGCATTGCACAGTGTTTAGACTCTTGCAAATGCCCCCACGTGGGCGAGGTAGGGTGAGGTCCCTGTAACAAGCAAAGGACCCCGTGATTCTTCCCTCAGCCACCTCCTGACTGGGGGACCTTGACTAAGTTGCTTAATCTCTCTAAGCCTCAGTTTCCTCATCTCTGCCCTAAGAGCCCAATTAGGAGCCCACCCCGAGGCCGGCTGCACCATACCTATGGACCAGCAGAGACTTGGGGTGAGAGGAAGTGTGGTTAGTGTGCCTGAGCCAGAAACGCCTTCAAGTGGGATGGGGTGAGCAGAAGCCAGCTCCACCTACCTGGGGTTAAAATGGCTGGTGACAATGTGGACCAACTCCTGGCATTCTGGCTCTGAATCACCCCACCCTCCAGGAGTTATCCAAAGCCCCCAAGTAGAGAGAAACCAGGCCTGCCCTTGACCACACCAGGCACCACAAAGATCCTGCTACTAACGAGTCCTGAGGCATGGCAGCCCCCCTCGCCGACCCCGGCCTAACTCAGGCCGTGCCCCTCCACCCCTCCAGGCAGCGTCAGAATTAATGAGAGCCAGGACCTTAAGCGGGCTGGGTGTGAAAGGCACACATGGCTGTACCTGTGCTCTGGAAGGCTGGGCGGGGCCAGCCTGGGGGCGGGGGGCACCCACAGGGCGTAGATCCTGCTCCTCATCACCTCAGGTCCCGTGGAAGGAGAGGTTTCCCGTTCAGGGCTTTTCTGAATTTCTCGGTATCATTCGGCTCCCATTATCCGTCACTGTGCACGGCTCTCCTGGCGGCTCCCCCAGCTCTGGCCTCTGTTTGCAACCACGCCCACGAGGCTCTGTTCTGAACATCTGCCTCACCGGAGGGAAGGGGCTAATTACCAAGGCCTGCCCAAATCTAAGCCTGCCATCAGTAACTGCGAGTTCCAGGATGTGACAGCTAAGGCACATTAAACACTTGTAACAAGGCAGTTTGTAATGCAAGGCCGTCAATGCTGAGTGCCAAGTGTATGTATCTACAACACATGTAATAGATCAGCCCAGGTGGGCGGGGAGGGCAGGGGAGAGGAGATGTGAGCTGGATCTAAACGACGGCTCACACTTGAGTGTTCAAGAACAGACGGAAGGAGCAGGCAGCTACAGAGGCACCAGCGCTTCTTGCGGTTTCTCTTGCAGGGTTTTCCAGAAAAACCCTTTCCAGGCTTGCTTAGAGATTGAGCTGTATAAGCCAGGGACCAGAGACTCATATGAGGCTCTGAAAATTCCTACCAGGTTGATTCCTTTCCATCGTCAAAGTACTCCATAAACATGCAATTGGAGTGGACGATGGAGGTAGGGTGCCATCAGCACCCAGACCACCCCCGAGCTCTAGGGGCTTAGAAGGCAAAGTGGAGTGAAATGAGAGGGAGGACACTGTGGGGTGTCAAACAGAAGAGTCAGCTTGAGTCAGAAAACACCCTCAACATCCCAAGGGCAGCCTCCCTCCAATTAGAAAGCTCCTGAAGAGTTATGACAGTCTTGGGGACAGGCACCACTTCCCACCTGCTCCTTCCACGGCTGTGGGCAGGTGTGGGAGGTAAGGACCCTTCTGTGGTGGCCTTTCTGTGCAGCATCTGGGACAAGCGCTTTCTCCCCTTCCAAAAGTCTCCATTTTCATCATCATCATCAAATCCACCCAACATCAAATCTGCTTCAAAATGGAGAGTCCAGGTCCTTAGAACCTACCTCTTAAATCCCAAATGTGCTTTATTTTTAGGAACTACACTGGATTGCAGCCCCTGCGTGAACTACCCCTTCACTTCCAGAATTGACACACCTTCTCCCCGAGCGTTGTCAGCAATGCTCTTTGGTGACCTGGCCAGATCCAGTGACAGCATCAGACACACTCCAAATATACCCCCCACCCATCCTGCCTTCTCAAACTTAGGGGGAAAAGGGCTCCAACACAAGAAAGCATTCAGTGTGGTCCAACAGCTCAGCAAAGGGGTTCGTTTTTCAAACAGTGGCATCCCCTTGCCAGGTAGAAGTAATTAGAAAATAAAGTCAAGTGTATGACGCAGTCCTCTTCTGGTTGCTGCCTGAATTCCATGAGGTCATGAGCACTGAAGGCACACGCTTAACCAGAGAAGTGGCTGGTGCACACCTATGCAAGCCTCACCAACCAAGCCATGGCTTATGAACAACTGTATTAGTCAGCCAAAGGGGTGCTGATGCAAACCAGAAACCTGTTGCTTTTATAAAGGGTATTTATATGGGGTAAAAACTTACAGTTACAAGTAGGGCTAAAGAGTCCAACTCAAGGTATGATAAGAGGCACTTTCCCACTAAAGTCTGTTGCCACAAGTTGAAGCAAGATGGCGGGCAATCTCTGCCTGGTCTCTCCTCCCTTCTTCCTCTTAAGGCTCTGTGGGCCCAGCTTCTTCCCATCTCAGCTGGAGGCTGGCATAGGGCTCATCTCTCCCTGGGGCTCCAGGATCAAAACTGACAAAGTTCTCTCTCTCTTCTCATCTACTTCTGTGTCTATGGAGCCCTCTCTTTTCCTGTGTGTCTTCTTGAGTAAGTGTCCATTTATATCAGCCCACCAAGGGGGCAGGGACTCAACCCTGAGTCATGCCCCACTGATGTGGTCGAATCAAAGCTCTAATCTTAACAGGTAATTTAATCAAGACATGTCATCTGAGTCTAATGCATTCAAAGGGTATCACACCCAGAGGAATAGATTAGTTTACAAACATAATCTCTCTTTTGGGGGTTCATAAATAATCTCAAACTGCAACACCAGCCAAGAAAAAAAATGGGGCCTCTTCCTTGGGAAATTTACTACAAAAGTCTCTGAGCCTGGAAATGGCAAAGAACACTGACACCATGCATGCCAACTGACACAAAACATTGGACTATCCCCCACACTTTCTACACACACCCCCAGCCCCAAGAGCCCAACTTCTTCTCCACAAAGGAGACAAACTCTTCCCTCCTTTCTCTGGCTCACTGTGGATATGGGCTGAAATATGAAGTAAGGTCACCAAGCTAATCAAGTTGCCCTTTGAGTTGGAAGAGAAGATTATAACAGATTGAGGTGTCACTTCATCAGAAGGCTGTCATTCCAATACATTTTCCTGTCACTGCCAGGACACCCCCTCTGCACAGCCAGGGAGCTGTTGACCTGCAACCAGAGTTGGCCCAAAGGACTACCGAGCTTGGTATTACTGCTTTGCAATCATCTTAAAAGCTTCCATGGCCTTTCTTGGACATCATCTCAACAATCTTAATGTCAACACCTGTAATCTACTTTTACTCCAGTTCTCTCACCCTCATTCTCTCAAAATACCTGCTCTTAGACCTCAATAAGTCCTCCAGGTTCTACACCACTCCATTTTCTCTCAATAGATTTGCCATCCTCTGGCTTCATGTCTTTCCACATCCAGCTGGGATCTCTGGCACCTCCCTTTGGCCATACTCTGTCTTTACCCTACCTAGTTCCCTCACCCCTTTGTCCTTCTTTCACACCGGCCCTGAAAAAACACAGCTCTGGATCAGTCCCTCCATGTGACTTTTATTTTCTTCACAGTGCTGCACTGCTGTGCCCTGTAGAAAAATGTCTTACAACCAAGCAGCTGGTGACAATGCAAATTCGGGGTCTCCAATCTCCATGGAGCCCTCAAAGCTACCTGGAAGTTCTGTGTGTGACATATCAGAGTCCTCAATTCCATTCCTCTCCACTGCTCCCCCAAATTTCCCCACCTTCCTCAAACCACCATCACTCAGGGCAAGGGGTTGCATCTCCTCTTCACAGAGGAAATCAAGGCCACCGGCAAGAACTGCCAAGTGTGGTCTGCAGGCCATAGCATCAGTCTCAGCATCACCTGGGAGCTTGTTAGAGATACACATTCTCAGGCCCCACCCCACACCTGCTCAATCAGAATCTCTGAAGGCAATTAGTGTCTTATCAGCTCCCCAGGGGTCCCTATCCATATGGAAATGTGAGAAACACTTCCCTAGCCTCCCTCACCTCCTGTAAACTTATCTGTGTCTGAACTTCCATCCTCTACTCTTCTCTTGACAGAAGCAGAGTCCAGGAGTTCTGCTAAGGTTTTCCCAGCCTCCTCTCTCACTTCAGGACCTTGCTCCATCCCTCACAGATTTTTCCACTCAAGAAAAGCAAACTCAAGTCTCTCTCATTTTAAAAAGTCACTTGCCCACAGCCCTAATTTTCTGTCTGCCCTCCCAGTTTCCTTTCGTTACCTCTCATTCAGTCCTCGCTCCACTATCATTGGCTTCTATTTACCCTATTCTGCTTAAACTGCTCTTGTTAAAGAGACATCTATGTGGCCAGAATCCATGAAAACTCACCAACTTCACCCTAGTTGACATCATTTCTGCAGTCTACTCTTGGATCCTGGGGACACTCACCATTCCCCACATCCCTACCTCCACGTTTCCACCCATGTGACCTGTGCTGGTCACACTTTCTGTCTGTTTCACAGGCGCCCTTTCTCTGCTGGACTTCTCAACTCTGGAATTCCCCAAAGCTCCTTCTTGTGCCCTTAGCTCTTATCACTTCATAAACTTTTCCTGAGTTTAGCCAAGTCCACAGTGCCAACTAGTACTCAAAGGCTGACAAGTTCTACACCCATGCCTTTAGCCTAGATATTCAAGCTTCAGCTTCCCACTGGGCATTTCTACTTGGACATCTCAAAAGCTCCTCAAAGTTAGCATGCCTAAAACTGAAATCTGCTCTCTTTATGCTTTCCTTTCCTAATTGAAGAGCACCCTGTCTCTTCTGGAGACAAGTTAAACTTGTCATTCATACCACATATCTAATAGGTCACCAAGTACTAGATCTCTTTACAACACTCACCTCTTTCCCCACATTTCCACTGCTATAGCACTAGTTGCAATCCTCATCTCTTCATTCCCAGATGACAACAAAAGCCACCTAACTGGTCCCTGCCTCTAGTCTATTCCTCTGCTGCCCACCTCCATTCCATCCACCTCAGTGCTACCAAAATGGTCTGTCTACACTGCAAATGTGGTCACTCCCTCACTTAAAATATCTCTTTGCCTCTCTGTCACTTTGAGAATTAAGTTCAAATTCCTTTGCTTACCACACAAGTTTAGCCCCATCCCATTTCTCCAAGCTCATCTTCCCTGCTCCCCTATTCTTCCAGGCATTCTAAACTATTCCTTTTTTCTGGAACTGGGAGTTCTGTCTTTCACATCACACAAACTTCTCTCTGCCTGTCATCATTTCCCAGCTGCTATGACAAATCCCACACAATGGGTTGACTCTTCAACAGGAATGCATTGGCTCCTGGGTGCAGAGGCTAGAAGGCTAGCTTCCTCCCAGGGTCAGCAGTGTCCTGGCTGGCCAGCAATCCTTGGATGCCTTGGCTTTCCAGTCACATGGCAATGTCGCCTCCTTTCTCTTCTGGGTTCCATTGACTTCCAGCTTCTCCCTCCTCCCCATGGCATTCTCTATCATAAGGCCTTTAGTAATAGGATTAAGAAGCATCCTGATTCAGTTGGCTACACCTTTATTAAAAATTACATCTTCAAAAGGTCCTATTTAAAATGGCTTCATCTCCACAGGAATGGGATTAAGATTAAGAGCATGTTTTTTCCTGGGGTAGATAATTTAACCCACCACACTGCCTAAAATGCCCTTCTTCATGACTAATGCTTCCTCCTACCTTAAGCCCCAGCTCAAGACTTTCCCAGTCTGAGGTTAAGATTCTTCTCCTTTGTTACTTAATTTCCCTCCGAATGCTGCCATCAGGGCATGGCACACACTCTTCACTCTCTTCAGCAAGTGGGTCTTATTTCTTTTGGTTTCCCCAGAGCCTAGCACAATGCTTGGCAGATAAATGGTTACCAAATGAGCAAATGAAAACCTCCTACCTTCCCTGCTGATTCCCTCTGTTCTTATGATCAAAGTCATCACTGATTTCCTCCGGCAATTATAACAATGGTGATGGCGCCTTAAAACTTAAAAGATGCCATCTTTTCTCTCTTGATTTACTAATCAGGGCTCAAGTTTTGAAAGCTGCTTGGGTCAAGTGCATTAACCAGCCCGATTTTCCCTTTTCTTTTCCTTCCTCATCAAGCCTTTTCTATAATCCTAAGAAGGAGCAGTATCATTTTTAGCAACAGCAGGCTTTGCAAAAGAAGGTACAGGGGCTTAATAGCTGAGATGTATGAGTCCCCTCTTTTGGAACTCATTATTAGGGAAAATGCACATTTTGCTGAGCAGTTTAATTTCCCCAGTTGAGCTCTGCAGTTCATCCAGAAAAGAGCAACACACCTCATTAGCTCAGTCCCTACACAGAGCACTTGCCCAGACAAACTGCCTACTTAGCATTTGAGTCCATGTGTATCCTGCATATCAGTCATACTGGGACAACTTTATCAAGATTCAGCCTGTTCCATGGCATGGGTTCTTACTTTGGGGGTTGTCTTAGTTTGCTAAAAGCTGCTGGGAGCAACATACCAGAAATGGGTTAGCTTTTATAATGGGAACTTACTAGGCTAAAAGCTTACAGTTCTGAGACAGAAAATGCCCAAATCAAGGCATCATGAGAGATGCTGTCTCACCGAAGGTCGAATGCTGGCAATCCTGGACTTCTGCCATGTGGCAAGACACTGGGTCTCTACCCCCTTCTCCAGGCTTACTTCCTCCCCGAGCTCAGCTCTGGGCTATCAGGCATTTGGCTTGTCATCCCCTCTCCTCTGGGCCTTGTCTCTTTCAGCCTTTCAAGGTTTCTCTGTCTCTGCCGCTTTTTCTCTGTGCCTCTATGCTTTCAGTCCTCCATTTATAACAGACTCCAGCTAGAGGACCAAGACCCACCCTGGGTCACGCCTCACTGAAGCAATCAAAAGCCCCCAACTGAATCCAAGCCAATCCAAAGGTCCCACACCCACAGGAATGGATTGGCTCTAAGAACACGATCTTTTCTGGGGTCCACAAAAAGCTTCAAACAGTCACGGGGATCCATGGGGCCTCAGGAAAGCCCCCAGAAATAGAACACAAGATGTTGTGGGTATATGAGTAGCTGTCTTTTTTTTCCCACAACTTCCCATAGGAACACTGCTGGAGGGATGAACCCATGCCCCTGGGCCAAACAGCACCAGCAGTCACCATTCTCAGCCTGCAACCTCACACCCAGGTCACAGACCAGCAACTGGCCCAGCCCGTTTTCAAACACTCCAGGTCAACAAAGCCTCTATGCCTTCTTTGATAGCCTGGGTCCTATGAACATTTATTTTGGAATATTCCCCCAAGCCATTTTTGATTCTTGGACCGATTACCTACTGGCTCTGGGGCTACTTAAGAAGTCTTTTTCTATGAGTCATGAAGAGTTCCCTTTCCAACATCAGGGGAGATGTCTTTAGCCAGAAAATCCATGAAGTTTGGCTTCCCTCTGGCTAAATGGCAGATATGCTAGTCTCAAGGTATAATAATAGGCCCTGACATGGGCAAAACACCCACCTGGCCTGTCTCTATCTTCAAAAGCATTTTTTTAGGAAGAAGGGATGGATCCACCCTCTTTAACCCTCAGTTCTGATCACAGTTCCCTGCTTTGGGCAGCACTGCTTTCTCAAAAAGAGAAAGGAGAAACCCACACATGTATGGGGCAGGGGAGCCAGCCTTCAGATTTGCAGCTCAGGAGATGCAGCTGCCTAGGTAAGATATGTATATTTTTTGCTATATTCAACTGAAGAAAAAAAAAAAAATAGAAAGAAAAAAAAGAGAGAAAAAAGAAACCCTAGAGTTTTATTGGCAATGGTTCAGGAAAGAAAATTTCTAAAGACAATGAAGGATACATGAATGCCGACAGCTTCAGGACAGAACCGAGAAATGCTGCCTAAATTATTCACACACAGTACTTATCCTATAACCTTTCTCAGGTGAGTGGAATGAGAGGGGACAGCCCCTGCAGGAGGTACAAGAATACATTAGGAAAGGATGCAAATTGGAAATAATAAATAGCAGTATTCCAAGGCTCAGCAGATCCAAAATGTGGCCAATAGGATTCTTCAAAGAAATTGAAGGCCATAAAACCCTCTGCTTAGAGCCAAAATCTCACTTCCCCAGCCCTTCATAGTACTCCAATCTGGTTCTAAAAGCTGTTATCCTATAACTTCAGCACAGCAACCAGGGACATATTACCAAACTAGTTGTTTTTCCTTTTAATGTTCCAGCCAAATTGGCCGGTCAAACCCATCTTTTCACTGATACTGACCCTGAAACACTTCTGTTTATTCCCACTTCTGGGCCACAGCTCTGTCTCCTTACAGTTATTGCTATTATTTTTATTCTTGTTATTGTTGTTATTTTTATTCTTGTTACCTCCACCCATAATGTCTTCACCAAGGACAGGTTCTCCCTACTCTGAGTCAAAGCCAACCCACCAGCCCTTCCCCACCCAGGTTAGCCCCTATCTGTCCCTCTCCGAACTGCTGCAATCTAGCAGACCCTGTTCCTACTGAATGGCAACATGCATTAGTGGCCCCAGTCCTCACCCCTCCTCATATCCACGTTCTTCACCATGTGCCTTTGAAGGTTTTCCCAATAAAGAGTCAGACTCTATTCCCCTCCTCTTAGATCTGGGCCCAGCCTATAATTAGCACAATACTTGTTAAATATATGTCCCAGAGAATTAAATCTTTGGTCCATCCATGTGCCAGTTGAGCCCTGAATTTCAGTAGAGTTGCAACTCTTACTCTCCAGTTCATTGGACTCACCCAGGACAACTAACAAGGAGATGATGATGGACTACGCCCATCCCAAAGAACAGAGAGTGTCTGCAACTGCAAGCAAGATAGTTCTATCCATCTGTCCCGTGGGATCTAAGCCCCCTCTCAAAACAGAGTGGGCATCACCATCCCAATATCCTCAAGATTGGGGAATGAACAATGGACTAAAGTTGACTTATTATTATTCTAGCAATGGAAGAACTTGTATCATCGATATAAAGGCAGTAGCCTTAAGAGGTTCTGAGGGGAGGGAGAGGGAAGAATAGGTGTAACATGGAGCATTTTCAGAACATTGGAATTGTCCTGCATGACACTACAATGATGGATACAGGCTATTATACATTTTGTCATAACCTATAAAACTGTGCAGGGCAGAATGTAAACTATAATGTAAACTAGAGCCCACAGTTAAAAGCAATGCTTCAATATGGGCTCATCAATTGTAACAAATGTACCACACTAATGAAAGATGGTGTTAATGTGGGAAACTGTGAGGCAGAAGAGGTGGGGCATATGGGAATCCCCTATATTTTTAATGTAACATTTATACAATCTAAAACTTCTTTTAAAAAAAATTTTTTTTTAATTAAATTGGAAAAAAAAAAGAGCAAAATGCCATGTGCCACCTCTGAGCCTGAGCCACACAAGGGGCTCCTGTGTCCTCGGCCATTACCCTGAGAACATAGCTAGCCCACCAGTACCTGGGAACATAGAAGATAAAGGGTAGCATGCATGAGCCCAGCCACATGCCAAGTAGTATGCTAAGAATGTAACATTGCATATATTATCTCATTATTTCTCACAATGAACCAATATTATAGATACCCCCAACTTGCAGATAAGAAAACGGAGCTCAGTGTAAGTTGCCCAAAGTCAAGTGAGTGGCAAACAGAGGTAGACTTTAAACCCAGATCTACCTGATCCCAAAGCATATTGACTTCACTTCTAAAAAGAAGAAATTATTTTTTTGACGAGGGTCTGAGTGGAGGGATTTTCAGTGGTTTCTACTTACTCCTTTATACTACACTGTGGTCTCCAGTTTTCTACACTACATATGTATGACTACCATAATTTAAAAAGTACTATAAATATTTTTATATGGAAATAGCTCTAGCACTTGACATAAGTTCAATACTGACCTGAAGGAATAAATAGCTACAAATAAGTAACAACACATTCAAGGGGAAATATTATTAAGGAAAACTAGAGACATATATATTGTAAAATCCAATGTAGGAACAACCAGCAAGATGGCGGCAGAGTAAGGAGCTCCTAGAGTCAGCTCCTGCTACAGGGCAGTTAGTAATCACCCAGAGCTATCTAAAGCACCTGTTTGGGGGTTCCAGGAGACCAGAAGAAAATCCTGCAATATCCTTGAAAGAATGGAAGGAGGAGACTGCCCATCTGCAGAGAAGATTCGTAAGTAGAGCTCTCCACGCTGTGGAGGCCAGTGCCCATCCTCCACTGGAGGTACAAGCCACCTAGGGTGCTATTTCACGGCTGGAATTGGAAGCTCCATTTCTCCAAAATGGGGGAGGAAGAGACAACTGGGCACCAACTTCAGCTACTGATTAGTAAATTCGGCTGGCTAAAGTATAATCCTAAGAACAGCTAAAGTTTGAACCTGTCTAAGGCTAAGAAAGAAGCCAGCAGCCACCATTTTGACTCCACGCCTGGCATGAGGGGATGCAGGGCTGACTGAAAATCACAGTACTGGTAGGGACTGGCTTCTTTCCATCCAGATCGGATTGCAGCTCTAGCCTAAGCCCCAGCCCCACCTCCAGCAAGGGGGAAGCTGGGGGGACCTGCGGCAGCCTCGCTGGGAAAATACAAGCCATGCCACAGAGGCTAGTGATCATCCAACTCTGGCAGCACAAGCCACCTTGGGAGCTATTTTGTGGCTGGAGTTGGAAGCTCCATTTCCCAAAAACAGGGGAGGGAGAGACAGATGGCCACTGACTTCAGCTACTGATTAGTAAATTCGGCTGTCTAAAGTATAATTCTAAGAACAACTAAAATTTGAACCTGTCCAAGTCGGAAAGAGGCCGGTAGCCGCCATTTTGGCTACGCCCTCAGCATGAGGGGAAGCCGGGCTGACTGAAAATCACAGTGCTGGTAGGGACCTGCTTCTCTCACCCAAATTGGACTGTAGCCCTAGCCTAGGCTTCAGCCCCAACTCTAGCAGGGAGGAAGCTGGCGGGCCCTACACCAGCCTATCCAGGTAACTGTAGGTACATTCAGCTGGCACAGACTGAATAGTCAGAATTCTACCAGGATAACTGCGGTCGTTTTGGACCTGCATGGCATACATTGCTGCTGAAATCTGCAGCTCCATCCCCACCCCAGGCCGGGGAGAAAGAGGCCTGAAGCTTCATCAGTCTCTCTCAGCAACTACAGTCTAGGCCTGTATGACTTGGATTATTACACACGGCTGTGGCTCTCTGTCTCTACACCTGGCAAAGGAGAAAGTTGGGAGAAGCTTCATCGGTCCTTGGGGCACTGAGGGCAGCTTGAGCCTCCACAGCTTACAGCACCAACTACATCCTTGGCTCCTACTACACAACCAGCAAGGGAGAAAGGGCAAGAAAGCCCTAAACTAAAGAGAGAAACTGTACCCAGAATAAATACATCTAGTAAGCCAGATGCCAAGATACCAACAAAAAATTATAATCCACACTAAGAAACAGGAAGATATGGCCCAGCTAAAGGAACAAGATAAGCCTCCAGATGACATAAAGGATTTGAGACAACTAATCATATATGCTCAAACAAATCTCCTTAATAAATTCAATGGGAAGGCTAAAGAGATTAAGGATATTAAGAAGACATGGGGGGGACAGATATGGCTCAAATGGTTGGGCGTCCATCTCCCATATGGAGGGACCTGGGTTCAATCCCCGGGACCTCCTGGAAAAAACAAAAAGAAGACATTGGACGAGCACAAAGAAGAATTTTAAAATATACATAGAAAAATAGCAGTTCTTATGGGAATGAAAGGCACAATAAATGAAATTAAAAATATACTATGTATTTATATATCATTTTACAAATTTAAAAAAATTTAAAAAAAAATATATATATATATACTGGAATCATATAATAGCAGATTTGAGGAGGCAGAAGAAAGGATTGGTGTGCTTGAAGAAATGTCCTCTAAAAATGAACATACAAAAGAACAGATGAAGAAAAAAATGGAAAAATTGAACAAAGTCTCAGGGAACTAAATGACAGCAAAAGACATGCAAACATACGTGTTGTGGGTGTCCCAGAAGGAGAAGAGAAGGGAAAAGGGAAAGAAGGAATATTTGAAGAAATAATGGTAGAAAATTTCCCAATCCCCTTGAAGGACATGGATATACATGTCCAAGAAGCACAACATACTCCCATCCGAATAAATCCTAACAGACCAACTCTGAGACACATACTAATCAGAATGTCAAATGCCAAAGACAAAGAGAGTATTCTGAGAGCAGCAAGAGAAAAGCAATGCATAACATATAAGGGATACCCAATAAGATTAAATGCTGATTTCTCATCAGAAACCATGGAGGCAAGAAGACAGTGGTATGATATATTTAAGATACTGCAAGAGAAAAACTTCCAGCCAAGAATCTTATATCTGGCAAGATTGTCTTTCAAAAATGATAGTGAGTTTAGTATATTAACAGATAAACAGAAACTGAGAGAGTTTGGCTGAAAATAAAAGGCTGGAAAAAGATATTCCATGCATGCTGTAACCAATAAATAAAATAAAATAAATAAAGCCAGAGTAGCTATACTATACTAGATGAAATAGACTTTAAAAGACACTAGTAATGCGCAATCTGAGAAGGAAGTCAGGGGGAAAAAATCTATTTACAATAGCAACTAAAAGAATCAACTATTTAGGAATAAACTTAACTTAATGATGTAAAGCACTTGTATTCAGAAAACTACAACTCATTGTTAAAAGAATTCAAAAAATACCTAAACAATTGGAAGAACATTCCAAGTTCACAGGTTGGAAGACTAAATATCATTAAGATGTCAATTCTACCCAAATTGGTATGCAGATTCAATGCAATCCCAACAAAAATTCCACCAGCATTTTTTAAGTAAATAGAAAACATGATTATCAAATTTATTTGGAAGGGAAAGGGGTCCCAAATAGCCAGAAAATTTTTTAAAAGGAAAAGTAAAGTTGGAGGACTCTCATCTCCGGACGTTAAACCATATTACCTAGCTACATAAAGACAGACACAAAGACCAATGGAACTGAATTGATGGTTCAGAAACAGACCCTCACATCTATTGTCAAGTGATTTTTGACAAGCCTGTCAAACCTACCCAGCTTGGGCAGAACAGCCCATTCAATAAATGGTGATAAGAGAACTGGATATCCGTAGCCAAAAGAAGGAAAGAAGACCCCTATCTCACACCTTATACAAAAATTAAATCAAAATGGATCAAAAATCTAAATATAAAACCAAGAACCATAAAGTTTCTAGAAGAAAATGTGGAAAATATCTTCAAGACCTGGTGGTAGGTAGTGGATTCTTAAAGGAGATAAGAGGAGGACTGAGATGGACTACTGACATTTAATGCATGTAGAGTTTTAATTAACTTTATTGTAAAATTGTGGAAATGTATAAAGTTGATGGTAACACATTATAGTGAGTAACAGCTGGTTTACAAATCGGAATGTGGCTGAAAAGGGTAGTCTACGGATGTAAATGTCAATTGAAAGAAAGCTAGAGAATAGTCTAGGGACAGAATAGCACAGTAAACCCAGAGGTAGATGAGAATTGTGGTTGATGGTACAGATGCAAGAGCATCCTTTGTGAGCTACAGCAGCCGTACATCACTATTGCAGGGTGGTGGGAATGTGGAGAAGCATGGGAAAAATACAACTAGAGTGACCTATGGACTGTGGCTAACAGTAATAATGTAATATTCATGCATCTATGCCAAAGATGTACTCTGTTGATAAAGGGGGAGTATGGAAAAAGTGTGCCAAATGTAC
>JAQZBX010062876.1:0-16799 GCA_029593785.1 Cabassous unicinctus
CCTATCTACCTTCCCACAGTTTCTAGAGTATGAGTGCAGCTTTCTGTTCCTTACTTTGCCATCATGGATCCTCCCATATCCTTCAATTTTTCTCTTCATATAATTTGGAGCTTTGCCATTAGGTGCATATATATTTAGAATTTTTATGTTTTCTTATTGAACAGATCCCTTATTATTATATAATAGTTGTCATTGTTCCTCACAGGTTTGTTTGTTTTTTACTTAAAGTCTATTTTATCTGATATTATTGTAACTAATCCAGCTCTCTATTGGTTTCTATTTGCATGGTATATTTTTATTTTCAACATACTTATGTATTTAAATATAAAGCAAGTGTCAAATAAACAGCATGTTTTTTTTACATTATGCCTTTATATCCATTTTATCAATCAATGCTTCTTGACTTCAGAATTTAATCCATTTACATTTAATGTAACTACTGATAATGCAGGACTTTCATCTGTCATTTTGCTATTTTGTCTTGTAAGTATTATAATTTTTTTAACAAATTAATTTTATTGATTCATATTAATAAAGAATAAAGCTATCCAAAGCACAATCAATGGTATTTGGTAAATACACATAGTTGTGCATTCATCACTTCAATCATTTTTAGAGCATTTTCATTATTCCAATTATAATAATGAACAAAAAATGAACAAACAGACAAAAACTCATCACCTATCAATCTCTCTATATTTCCCCTGACATACGTAGCTGTTCTTCTTTGTCTGTCTCTCTAGTTTATTTGTGTGTTTTGTAAAAACTGTTTTATATATGCAATAACACCGATATTTATATTTTACCTGAGATTTCACTTTCTTAACCAGTCCCATATTACAGTTTTTAGCCTTTCTTCTATTAATAAACCTGACCTAAGACTTACCCTTTCAATCACTGGCATACCCATATAAAAGTTCTACAAGTTACAAATGCTATGACGTGGTTTCACAATTTCTATTCATTTCCAAAGTTTTACAAACAATCTTGTTACCAATTCTGAACAGATTAGCCCTCAGCTTTCCATTCTCTACCCTCATTCTATTTTTTGGTGACCTATATTGTAATTATTAACTCCATGAGTTTACACAATATATTTAGTTCATAACAGCACAGTCTTATACCTTTTTTGATACTTAATTCTACTTTTAATGCTTGCTTTTATATTATTTGATTATTTGCTTTGTATAAATTGAATTTATTCTCATGTATATCTGGATATATTTTTTTATATATTTTGTTTGCAGGTGCCATGTGGTTATTCTAAATTTATAATAATCATATCTGTTATGATACCAACTTGAATACCTTGTTCATACACTGTTTCTTTACTGCTCTTTTGCACTTGTAGCAAATTATTTCTTTGTACATTTTATGATGAAAACCATAGATTTATCATTAATTTTTATGCTTTTTAATTTTACCACCTTTAATAAGTAAAAATGTATTTTATATACTAAAAAAATAGTATATTGGCCTTTATAATTACCAACATGATTTTCTTACTGGAGGCTTGTCTTCTTTATTCAGCTTCAATCCATTGTCTGGTACACTTTCCTTTCAGTTTCAAGAACTCTCTTTATCATTGCTTGTATGTCAGGTATAGTGGCGTGGAACTTCTGCAGCCTTTATATGGGAACATCTTAACCTTTCCCTCCTTTTTGGAAGAAAATCATTTTCAGAAAAAAATCTTGGTTGGCAATTATTTTGTCTTGGGACCTTAAATTTTTTCACTGTCATCTTTTCTTCATGGTTTCTGATGTGAAAACAGCTCTTATTTTATTGGGTTCCCCTTGTATTTAAAGGATTGTTATTCTCTTCCAGTTTAACTTTAACAGCTAAGAGAATGGTTAAAACTACAAAGTAAATTTCCTTTCATTTTAGTGAGGTGGGTTTTTTTGTTTTGTTTTTTTGTCAAGTTTTGATCAGAACCTGCTTTCCAATTCCTGGGTAAGGAAAAGTTGTTCATAGACTATCTCAAAGGGGCTAAGCTGAAGTGGGTCTTAGCCACCTCATTTGCTATTTCCCTTCTGGTGGGAAATGCTTAGCGCTGGTAGGATGACATGTGGGTCTGCCAGTCCTCCCCAGGGTATGAGTGTGACAGGTTCTGGAATAAAGCCTAGGAGGGAGACCTGGGTTAAGCATGTCTTTCACCTTGTGTGGTGTGAAGACTAAAGGTCACCCACAAGTTAATTTGGTGGCTTTTAAAAGTTAAAAGGTCTCTTGCCCCCACTGCTCTTAGGCAAAGTGGCCATTTTTTATCTTATAAGCATGTTCATTGACTACATAGAAAATGAAGTTTACCAAGACATTTAACATGTTCAATATTTCTCTGCATATGATCTAGAATAGAAAAGATATCACCATAATCATCAGGTAGATATCTAGAATAAGTGAGATATAGGTATAGTACTTAATACTAATTAATGCCTTACTTAATGCATAAGTTCTTCTTTGAACTGCTGTTAAATAGATCTAAGCTCCAGGTTTGCAGTACCTTACATGTTATCTCTCCTTGGGAGCAAGCCATAATGCCAATTGTTTTTAAGTTCTACTCACAGTACTGTGGTTCTCATTGGTCCATTTGGTATGTCATTCACCTAGCCAGCATGCTGCAGCACCATTAAACCTAGAGAGAAGCTAGGAATATAGGCTCCAGTACTCCACCAGTCTGGTACATTAGCACCCTTCGGCACTATGAAACAGTGCCGGTCTGGAAGTGATATCCATTGTACATTTGGCCATTTTGAGCCATTACTGCCTGTTGCAAGAGTTTGAAACTGCAACACAGTCTCCATTGACTTCAGGAGAACAACCAGAGATGTAGTAGATACCTGTATTGTTTTAGGGGTCATTGACCAACCTAGCCAATAACTCAAATGGAGAGGCAAACTGTAGTGTATTGAAAGCCTGG
The DNA here is from genome assembly GCA_029593785.1 of Cabassous unicinctus. Taxonomy (NCBI): domain Eukaryota; kingdom Metazoa; phylum Chordata; class Mammalia; order Cingulata; family Chlamyphoridae; genus Cabassous; species Cabassous unicinctus. The sequence continues at coordinate 2,915 of JAQZBX010062876.1, forward strand.
TTTGAATGCACAAGAGCTAAGTTTTCTGCTTTTCTAGCAGTTGAACCAATTTCACTTATGATTTATACAATAAGTTCACTTGCAAGACATCATTGACATTTAAAGTCTCATTTTTAGGTTACCTTTCACTGTTACCCAGTTTGTAACAGGTAAACCCCAAATCTGATTTCCTAGGCACAAGCAAACTGATAAAGTTAAACACAAATTTCAAAGTTGAACACAAAGTTAAGCACAGATTAAAACAGAAGAGAGAATTCTATACCCTTAGCATTTCTAGGAACTTTTTAGTTTTAATTGATGGTACATGAGGTTTCTTATTTTCCAAGGAAGGTTTAGTAACTAGTCTGGATCTTGATCCCTCTTTAGACCTTTTATAGGCACAATTGCATTTAAACTAATGGAAGTTTGAGGTGTATTTCCTCATTTCTTTAAGGAAATATGATATGAAGCTTCTGGGCTTCAGATTTATCTGTCCTCCTGTTTTACACTGGTTTAACTGGATTTCAGTGTCTCATGAAGAGGCTGCTCTTGGCTCTACTGGTCATGTAGACCAGCAGGAGGCAAAATTCCTGATTCTTGAGAAGACACTTCTATGGGGAGACTGCTGGTAGGTTCAAGACCATGCCCATTATCCTAGGAAGAATGAAGAAGCACTTTTTACTTGACTTATCTGGTGTGCCTGAGTCCAAGTATTTGAAGACAAAAATGTTCACCACTCCAAATAATTTGGAGCTGATGCTCTGGTCTCAGCATCCTGAAAATTTAATCCAGAGCCCTACCTATGGGCATTCCTGTGGCCAACAAAGGTCTTGAGGGATGCCTGAAAATCCCAAAGATAAGACCAAAGCATCCAAGATGAATTGGTGGAGAGACATTGGGGGCAGTTACCCAAATTGAAGTGCCAGATATTAAGTCTTCAGGGGATGTTTGGCTGCCCTCTGAACAGAAGGGCCCAAGTTACAGGAGCTGTTCAGAGTTTACTCCTCTGGTTCTCAGCACCCCTACATTCCAGGGTCAGAGACTGACTGTACTGTTACCCAAACAGAAGTGCCTGAGCTAAATCTTAGGGGATGTTTGTCTGCTCTCTGATTGCTGCCACCCCAGGAATCACAGAGTCCCTATTGCTAGGCATTTCTGAGGCCATTCTGGACTTGGGAGACAGACCAAACAGATTTTGCGGTCGAACAGATATTGGACTGAAGCTGCAAAGCCAAATGTTGCTCCTTCTTGGAGAAGAGACAGAAAACTTCTTAGTCTTACAAAGGTCTTAAAAGGCAGTCCTACTTTCTGCCTGGGAGTTTCTCAGTTATACCAGCCATAAATGGCCAGTAAGTAATTAGATATCAATTGTTCTAGCTAATAGGCTTTGGGGCCATGAGGTAATAACTTTCTCACTAACAAACATATTTTCAATTTTGCAGTTTTTAAGACATTCCAAAGCATTTTAACACAAATCTGTAATGAGAAATTCAGTAGTAGGAAATGGGAAGATAAAACATGGGTAAAGGTTAATTATGAAAGGATCACTGTCCCATGGCCCCCCTGGGAAAGGGGACTCACATAGCATCCAATAGCCAGGTGTGGTTGATAGGAAGTTAGGCCTGCAAAGGCATGGGCCCATGGGAAGCACAAGCTCCCAGCTCTGAGTCATTGCCACTACAATGAGAGGGTGGGAGAAGGCAATGGCAGCCAGTCCTGAGGGTAAAGCCAGTGGCTGCTAAAAGGGCTTGATAAAAGTAGGTTCACAGTGCCCAAAGCCTGACCGGGGAACCTCCCAGTTGGACTCAGGCCTAACAAGCCTGAGCATGTGGCACAGATGCAGAGTTCCCATGCCCTAGCCTCTTCCCCCCTGGGATTACATCCTGTGGGGGCTCATAGGTAAACCCATTTAAAATGGATAACCAAAAGAAGGCATTGTACAGGCTGTAGGCCATAATTTCACTCACCAATAAGCTCCTGGATGGCAGCACCAAAATATGTAGCAAGATTTTGTCTAAGTTTTTGACTAAACTGCAAGAAATGAACTTCCAGAGCAAGACATGCTGCTTAGGCCAGTAATTTATTAAGTCAGAGAGGGAAGAGAAACGGGAGAAAACAACAATTCATGGGTCCCAGATAGAGAAGAAAGGGCTGAAAAGTAATAAACAGAGCCAATTTACAGACTACAATTGCCTATTATAGATTACAAATGCCCAGGTTTTACTTGCATGTTGATCCATGCAGGGAGCAAGAAAGGCCAGAACAGGGGGCAGAAGGCAAGAACAGGGGTCAAAAGGCAAAAGAGAGGGCAAAAGTCCTTTGAACTTGCTTTTTGAACCATTAAGTATTCCACCCCATTGTTAATGGCATGGTGGGAGTCCCAGCTGTTTGGTGTTTTGAGTGATTACCCCACCCACCAATGCCCCAGGAGGGCTCCATGATAAGGCCCCTGGAAAATATCTTGGGCTTTTTCTGGCTTCCAGAAGAACCCTCATTCTGAATGGGAGTTCTCATGAAGTTTTTCCAGCAGCCATCTTTGGGGTACTGAAGGACATGTTAATGGCGGCAGTTTTTCTGCCAGGTTCCAGATCCATCCATTAATTCCTTATCTGGCCTGCTTCACTGTGACCATGTAGCTTTGCACAAGAATTTCTTTCCTTTTAATTATTGGCTTATAACCAACTTGTTCCCAATGCTTTAAAATAAAATTTACATTTTCCTTTACTTCAGAGCTTTCTCATTTCTCATTTTGACTTTGACAGAACTTGGATGAGAAACATTAATTCCAGTATATATTCACTGAGGTCATTGAAGTCTCAGGGAAAACTGTCTTTTTTTATGACCTGCTGCTTTCAGAATTCTTGATGATCAGGTTGGGAGTTTCTCCATTCTCCAGTTCTCAGAGATACATGACTTTGGTGGCCACTGTACTGGAAGAGAGGATGGCCAACCCCAAGGACTGAGGTTTCCATGATGCAGTGATTTTCTCAAAGGTTGTTGGGACCCTCTGGACTTTTGCATAGAGTAGGTAAATTGGATTCCACACTTGGATATTCTTAAGAGAAAGCAGGGCTATTAAGACCAGTGGAAGGACAGTAGACAGTGGTGTCTCAAAGTTTCCTTCCTCTGAGGCATAGCAGAAGTTGCCCCTGATACAAACAGGAGAGAATAGAATGGTTACCATCACAAAGGTGAGCAAATACACCCAAGGGTGAGGCCAGTTTTGAAATAACCATAAGCAAAGGCAAACTGTTTAGAATTACCATCAAAATATCAGGTCTAGGGGAGAAGTTAATTTTAAAATAACCATAATCAAATGTAATTTCAAGTTATAATTAACATTACCATAACAAGCACATGAAAGGGTGAAGCTAGACCTGAAGTAATCATAAACAAAGGTAACTGGTCTAAGATTACCATCACAATAGTAGATGTAGACTAAATCCACCCAGTTATAGCAATTTCAGATATTATCCTTCTGCAGTTTTATATTAAAGACATCTATATAATGATCTTAACTCTTAGTTACAGTTTCTAATAAGTTTTCACTTTAAGGAAATTAGACATTTTGTTTATTAACTAAGCAACTAGAACTATTTTATTAGCAACATTTATGTTGCTAAGTTATTCTCACTTTTCCAGCAGTTGAACTTATTCCTTGTGATTTCCTTTATACATCAAATCCAATTGCAAGATAGTATTGACATTAGAAGACTCATTTTTAGGTTAGCTTTCACCATTATCCAATTTGCAACAGGCAAACCCTAAATCTGAGTTCCTAGGCATGAACAGACTGACAAAGTTAAAGTGAGCACAGATTAGAACAGAAGAGAGAATTTTACATACTTAGCATAGGAGAAGACCTGATGGGAACCATTCTACAGGTACTTTTTAATCTTAATTGGTGCCTTATAAGGAGATTTCCTCTTCTACAGGGGAGAGTTTTAGTAAATGGCCTAGATCTTGATTCCCCATCCACTTCCCCTATTAGGCACAATCGAGGCTAAAGAGGTCTACTGTGCAGGCCAGGACCAAGTAATTGGCTGCCATGTTGATTAAGAAATCAAGAATCTTACCTGTCACCAAACAGATCACTCGAGGCTACTCTTGGTTGATGTTTCACTTGTGAATTCAGTCCCCTTCCATCCTCCTTTGGGGCAAGGCCCCAACAGTCTGGGTGGTGAAGCAGCTTGGGGCCAGTTTCCATCAGACATGTAGCCTGGATTTGGATGGCCTTGAGGTGATGGTGCCTTTAATTCTGGCAGTTAAATAGTGAGTCTGTCCCAGACCCTGCACCTTGCTGCTCCTTACCTACTCCCTCTTGGCACCAGGGTCTTGATTGTTCAAAACTGAGAAGGCTGTTTCTGAAAGGAAGTTAATGGAAGTTTGGGGATCCAGGGAAATGGTTTTAAGCTTCCTGTGGATATCTGAGGCAGACTGGCTGGGTTTCTAATTCTGAGTGATTTCCATGAGCTCATAATTGACCAGTTTAGTAGTGCATTACCTTATCCCTTTAAGAAGACATGACCATGTAGTTTCTGATGCTTTCAGATCTGCCTGTCCCCTTCTTTCTATTTACAGACTTCACTGGAATTCAGCATCCCATACAGAGACCACTCTCAGCCATACTGTGGCTATGTGATGTGGCAGGAAAAGATTAGCCTCTTCTTTTTTTAAACTATCAGTAGGAAAAATGTCCCAATTCCATTAAAGACACCACAATGGGGAGTCTACTGGAATTCTAGAGAAGTCGAAACATTGTTCTAGGGAGAAATGGGGGAAAATGTCTGTCATTTGATCCAGCAACCCAGATCCCAGACAGACTGAAATTTTAGCTTCCAAACTGAAGCCCACAAGCTGCTTAAATCTTCTTGGACATTTGGAGTTACCTATATGGTACCTGGCATCTTGGAAATCACAGAGACCATACTCCTGGGCATCTGTGGGAGTATACTAGGACTTGGGAGATGTCTGTAACTAGGTTCCAGATGAAATGCTACCAAGTTGAAAAGTTTTCCCTAGAAGGTGCTGGCTTGAAATCTTTCTTTTGGCCTACTCTTGCAGAGGTCTTAAAAGGTTGGCAGTGAGAGAAGTCACTGCCAGGGTCTAAGTTCTGCAGTTAAAATTGGACATTAAGAGGCACATTAAAAAAAAAGCAAAGACTGTTCTACAGCTTACAGTCAAACAGCTTCAGCGTCCCTACAGGTAAGGGTTTAAAAGAATCTCAGGGCCTCCTGTGGGCTAAGGAACAAACCTCTGGGCTTGGTCCAAGGTGAGAGCCTTGGGTGCCTCACTAATAAAACAAAAGAAGGCAAAGACAGGCTTTAATTAAAAAGCCTAAACTCACCAGTCTTTGGGAGGTCAGAGAGTGTTACTTGCATCTTTGTCTCCTGGCTTGGGTCACGAAATATGTTAACAGAATGCTTTTAGATAAAAGAATTTCTTTTTTTTTTTCTTGCATAAAAGAATTTAAGGACATACTGTAAGGTAAGCAAGGGAATAAAGAGTTTATTAAGAAATAAGAAAAGAGAAAGTGTATACAATTCCAGACATGGTTGCGAGCATGGTGCAAGATCAAATGTGTATGTGGGGCTCCAGTTTAGGCCTTTTAAGATCTTTCCTCCTCCTTTTTCCTAATGTTGGGAAGAGACAACAGCTGCTTGTTGCTCTGATTGGTTACCAAAACTGTTAGCTCTCAGGGGGGCAAAGAAGAGGCCTTTTGTTTGCATGTATCAGGGGTTTCTCCTTGATCCCAGATAGAGTTCCAATTGGGACATTGTGGCCAGGGTCTTAGCAAGGACTTTCTGGCTTTATTTTTAGTCTCAGCCTTCCCCTCAGAGGGTCTCCAGGCAAGGTCTCTCAGCCATGTTCTTTCCTGGGTGCCAGCCATCTACCCCTCTTTTCCCTATACTAATCAATCTCAACTGGTAGATTAAGCATGTATTGTTTAATTGCCACATATTTTTGAGTTTTCCAGTTCTCCTTCTGTCATTGATATATTGTTTCATTCCATTGTGGTCTTTGAAGAAATTTTGTATGACTTTGATATTTTAAAAATTTCAGAGACTTATTTTTGACCCAATATATCATATATTCTAGAGAATGATCCTTGTCAACTTGAGAAGAATGTATGCTCTAATGTTTTATAGGTATAATGTATTTATAGTTTTGTTCAGGTCCTCAATTTATTTATTCATCTGTTGTCCATATATTCTATCAAAAATAGATTGCAAATGGTGTGTTGAAGTCTATTACTAATGTAGAATAATCTATGTCTACTTTCACATCTGTTAATATTCTTCATATATTTTGATGCACTCTTTTTATTTGCATATGTTTTTAATGTTTTAATCTTCTTGAGTTATTAATACTTATTTCAATATATTGTGCCCTTTTGTGGCCCCTTTAACATATTTTTTACTTAAAGTCCATTTTGTCTGTAAATAATATAAGCTCTGTTAATCTCCTTTGATTACTATATTAATGAAATACATTTTCTTTCCTCTCACTTTCAATCCACTTATGATTAAAGTCGGTTTTTGAAAATGATAGCTAAAATCATGCACAATGGTGAAATACTGAATGTTTACTCCCTATCAACAGGTATAAGACAAAAATGTCTACTCTCACCACATCTATTTTAACATTGTACTGGAATATTATTACCAGAGCAATTAGGCAAGAAAAAAGTAATGAAACACATTTAAACTGGAAAGGAAAAGTAAAACTATCTATAAACAAAAATGACATGTTTGTCATTTAGATATAGTCCAAAGAACACACAAAAATGGTAGTAGAGCTAATAAAAGAATTCAGAAACTTTGTAGGGTAAACCATCTGCATTCAAACAATAGCAGTATTTCCATCAAACAACATGAACAGTCCAAAAAGGTAGTCAAGTAAGCAGTTCAGATATCAACAACATCTAAAAGAACAAAATATCAAAAAAATATATATATAACCAAGGAGATGAGAGAGTTTTATAATGAAAACTACAAAATATTGATAAAAAATAAAATAAGATCCAACTAATCCGAAGGACATAATGTGTTTATGTATTAGAAAGACATAGTATTGCTAAGATAACCACATTATGAAAAATTATGCACAGATGCAATCTAAAACTATCAAAATTCTAGCAGCTATGTTTTCAGATATGAAATAGCCAATCATAAAACTCATATGGAAAAACACAGAGCCCTGAAAAGCAAGGAATCTAGCAAATGAACAAAGTTGGTAGACCATATTTCCTGATTTCAAAAGCTGCTACAAAGCTACAGTAATAGAAATCAGGTGGTATTTGCATATGACAAACATATAGAGTATTGGAATAAAATTTAGAGTAAAAATAAATAAATCCATACATCTATGGCCAATTAATTTGCATCAAGCATAACAAGTCCAAATAATGGGGGGAAATACCTTTTTTCAAAAAAATGGCCTGAGGAATACTGGATTCCTTCAAAAAAGACAGAAGTTAGACTCATAGCTCATGTCATAAAGAAAATTAATTCAAAATAAATCAATAACCTAAATGTAATTAGTAAAACTTTGAAATTCTTAGAAGGAAACACAAATGAAGTTTTCATGATTTTACATTTGTCAATGGATTCTTAGATATGGCACAAAAAGAATGAGCAATAGAAGAAAATAAGTAGATAAATTTGGCTTAATCAAATTAAAAACTTCTATGTATCAAGGATTCTATCAAGGAAAAGAAAAGATAGTATAAAAAGTTGGAAAGTATAGTCTCAAATCATACACCTACTAAGCATTTTTTGTCTAGAACTTTTAAATATCTTTTAGAATTCAATGATATGTGCACAATATGATTTTTAAAATGGGAAAACTATATAAGGGAAATGTTTCTCTAAAGAAAATGTGCAATTGGTCAATAAGCAGATGAACATATATTCATCATTAAAATTTAGGGAAAGTAAATGAAAACAACAATGAGATACCACTACATTCCTATTAACTACATTATAAATTATAAACAATTCCACTGAATTATAGAGTAAAATGGTTAAGATGTCAAAAATATATGTTATAGGAGAAAGATGGTGGCAGAGTTAGGAACTTCAAGAGCCAGCTCATCCTTCAGGGCAGTTAGTAATCTCCTAGAGCTATCTAAAACACCTATTTGAGGGAACAAGGAGACCACAAGATCATTCTGCATTATCCTTGAAAGAATGGAAGGAGAAGATTAACCATCTGCAATGAAGTTTGTGAGTAAAGCACACCATGCCTTAGAGGCCAATGCCCTTCCTCCACTGGTGGTGCTCTGTTCCAATGCTGGCATAAGAGAAAGGTGGGAGAAGCCTTACCATTTCCTGTGGCAATGCAAGAAGCTTCAGGCTCCACAGCTTATAGTACCAACTAAAACTTGGTTCCTACTACACAACTTGCAAGGAAGAAAGGGCAAGAAAGCCCTGAACTAAAGTGAGAAACTGCACCCAGTATAAATGTATCTAGTAAGCTGGATGACAAGCCATGAACAAAAAAATTACAATCCTTACCAAGAAACAGGAAAATATGGCCCAGTCAAAGGAACAAGATTAGCCTCCAGGTGATATAAAGGAGTTGAGACAACTAATCATAGATGTTCAAACAAGTCTCTGTAATGAATTCAAAGAGATAGCTTAAGAGATAAAGTATATTAATAAGATATGGAGAGAACACAAAGAAGAATTTGAAAGCATACACTGAAAATTAGCAGATCTTATGAAAAGAAAGGCACAATAAATGAAATTTAAAAACACACTGGAGGCATATAGCAGCAGATTTCATGAGACAGAAGAAAGGATCAGTGAGCTTGAAGCCATGGCCTCTGAAAGCAAACATTAAAGAAATACATAAATAAAAGAATGGAAAAAATTGAACAGGGTCTCAGGAAACTAAATGATGGTGTCCCAGAAGGAGTAGAGAAGAGAAAAGAGACAGAAGGAATATTTGAGGAAATAATGGTAGAAAATTTATCAACCTATTGAAGGACATAGATATCCATGTCCAAGAAGCACAACTTACTCCCATCCTAATTAAATCCAAATAGATTTTCTACAAGACACTATTAATGAGAATGTCAAATGCCAAAGAGAAAGACAGTATTCAGAATGCTAAAGGGAAAAGCAATGCAACACAAAGGTGGGATACACAATAAGACTAAGTAATGACATTTCATCAGAAATGATGGAGGCAAAAAGGCAGTGGTATGATATATTTAAGATGCTGCAATAAAAAAACTGAGAGCCTAGAATCCTATATCCAACAAGATTGTTTTCAAAAAATGAAAGCCAGTTTAGAATATTCACAGATAAACAGAAACTGAAAGAGTTTATAACCAAGATGTCAGATTTGCAGGAAATACTAAAGGGAATGCTACAGCATGAAAAGAAAAGAGAGGAGAGAGAGTCTTGGAAGAGAGTCTAGAAATGAAGGTTATATCAGTTAAAGTAACTCAGATTGTAAAAAGAGTAGTGAAAATGATGTGACAGATAAAACCCAAAGGTCAAATTGGATGAAGTAAGAACTGCCTTTACAATAATATCATTGAATGCATTCCATGCATGTAGTAACAATAACAACAAAGGAATTTGATTAACTATACTTATATTGGATGAAATCAACTTTAAAATCAAAACTGATTTGAAATCAAGAATGATTGAAGTAATAAATGTTCAAATATGTTATTACATTGAATGCCATTGATTGAACACTCTGGGTGTGTTTACACTTTATTAATATATATAAATAAAATTGATTTGTTAAAAAATGTTATTTTGGACATGGAAGGATATTATATATTACTAAAAGGGTCAATTCACCAGGAAGAAATAACAATCATAAGTTATATTCACATAACCAGGATGCCCCAAATTACATGAGGCAAATACTTGGCAAAAGTGAAGGGAGAAATAAATGTCTCTACAATAATAGTTGGAGACTTCAATACACCACTCTCAACATTGGATAGAACTTCTGGTCAGAGGGCCAATAAAGAAACAGAGAGATTGAATAATATGATAAATGGACTAAATTTAATAGATATATTCAGAACATTACATCCCCCCAAAACAGGATATACATTCTTTTCAGGTGCTCATGGATATTTTTCTAGGATAGACTATATGTTGGGTCACAATGCAAATCTCAATAAGTTCAACATGATAGAAATTATACAAAGCACTTTCTCTGAATATAAAGGAATAAAGCTGCAAATTAACAGGCAGGAAAAGAGAAAATTCACAAATATATGAAGATTAAATAACACACTGCTAAATAATCAGTAGATCAAAGTAGAAATTGTGATAGAAATCAATAAATATCCCCAGATTAATGCAAACCAGAACACAAAATATCTGAACATATGGGATGCAGTGAAGGCAGTGCTGAAAGGGAAATTTATAGCCCTCAATGGATACATTAAAAAAGAAGAAAGAACTAAAACTAATGACCTAACTACACCACTGGAGGAACTAGAAAAAGAACAGCCAACTATCCCAAAGCAAGCAGAATAAATGAAGTAACAAATATCAAAGCAGAAATAAATGAAATTGAGAAGAAATAAAAGTAGAAAGAATGGAGAAAAACAAAAGTTGGCTTTTTGAGATTAACAAAATTGACAAACACTTAGCTAGACTGACAAATAGAAAAGAGAAAAGATGCAAATAAATAAAATAAAAAATGAAAACAGGGACATTACTACTAACCCCTCAGAAATTAAAGAGGTCATAACAGGACGTGAACAAATGTACACCAACAAACTATACAATGTAGATAAAATGTAAAAATTCCTAGGAATGTACAAACCACCTACACTGACCCCAGAAGGAATAGAAAATCTCAAAAAACAGTCATAAGTAAAGAGATTGAAACAATCATCAAATAACGCCACAATATGAAAAGCCTATTACCAGATTGTTTCACAGGTGAGTTCTACCAAACATTCAAAGAAGACTTTATACTAATCTTATACAAAGTCTTCCAAAAAATTGAACAATAAAGAATGCTAGCAAACTTATTCTCTGAAGCCAATATAACCCTAATACCAAAGACAGATGAATATATTATGAAGAAAAAAATCACAGACCCACTTCTCTAATTATTATAGAAACAAAAATCCTCAATATAATACTTGATAATCGAATCCAACAAAACATTAAAAGAGGTATTCATCATGATTAAGTGGGTTTATAACAGGCTTGCAAGAGTTGTTAAACACAAGAATATCAATCAGCATAATACACCACATCAATAAATCAAGGAAGAAAAATCACAAGATCTTATCAATTGATGCAGAAAAATCATTTGACAAAATTTAGCCTGCTTTCATGATAAAAATACTACAAAAGATATGAATTGAAGGAAACTTTCTCAACATTATAAGGCCATATATGAAAAACCCACAGCTAATGTTGTACTGAATGGTGAAAGACTGAATGCTTTCCTGTTAAGATCCAGAACAAGATAAGGATTCTCGTTGTAACCCCTGCTGTTCAATGTAGTGCTAGAAGTTCTAGCTAGAGCAATCTGGCAAGAAAAAATATAAAAATGCACCCAAATTGGAAAGGAAGAAATAAAAATTTTGTTATTCACAGATTATACGATCCTATAACCAAAAAGTCCTGAAATATATACAAAACGCTGCTAAACTTAATAAACAGTTTCTACAGACTGGCAGGATATAAGATTAATATACAAAAATGAGTAGTGTTTCTATACCCTAGTAATGCGCAATCTGAGGAGGAAGTCAGGAAAAAATTCCATTTACAATAGTGACTAAAAGAATCAAATATTTAAGAATAAACTTAACCAAGGACATAAAGAACTTGTATTCAAAAAACAACAATGCATTGCTCAAAGATATCAAAAAAGACAAAAATAAATGGAAGAATACTCCATGCTCATGGATAGGAAGACTAAATATTCCCAAATTGATATACACATTCAATGCAATCCTGATAAAATTCCACCAGCATTTTTTAAGAAATGGAAAACACAATTATCTAATTTATTTGGAAGGGTAAGGGTGCCTAAATAGCCAGAAACATCGTAAAAATGAAGAGTGAAGTTGGAGGACTCTCACATTTGGACTTTAAATCATATTACTTAGTTATGTGTTGAAAGCACCATGGTACTGGAATAAAGACAGACACATAGAACAGTGGAACCAAACTGATGGTTCAGAAACAGTCCCTCAGATCTACGGTCAAATAATATTTGACAAGGCAGTCAAAATCACCCAGCTGGGGCAGAAGAGTTTATTCAACAAAAGGTGCTATGAGAACTGAATATACATAACCAAAAGAAAAAAAGTCGACCCTTATCTCACACTTTATACAAAAATTAATTCAAAATGGACCAAACACCTAAATATAAAAGCTAAAACTATAAAGCTCCTAGAAGAACATATAGAGTAACATATTCAAGACTTGGTGGTAAGTTAAAGAAATCATGGATAAATGGAACCTCCTCAAACTTAGAACACTTTTGTGATTCAAAAAACTTCATCAAGAAGGTGAAAATGGAGCCCACTCAATAGAAGAAAATATTGGGAAACCACATATCTAATAAAGATTTGATTTCCAATCTACATAAAGAAATCATACAATTCAACAATAAAGAGCAAGCAATCCAATTGAAAAATGGGCAAATGACTTAAATAGGCATTTTTCCCAAAGAGGAAATGCAAGTGGTGAAAAAAAAACACTTGAAAAAAATGTTCAATATGAGTAGCTATTAGAAAATGCATAACAAAACTAAAGTGAGATCTCATCTCACACTGCATAGATAGCCATTATTAAAAAAAAAAAAAAGCAGAAAAAATAACTGCTGGAGAAGATGTGGAGAAATAAGAGCACTCCTTCACTGTTTATGGGAATGTAAAATGGTGCAGACTCTCTGGAAAACAGATTGGTGGCTCATCAGTAAGCTAAATATTGAACTGCTGTATTATCCAACAATTCCTCTACAAGTAATATATCCAGCAGAACTGAAAAAAATATGACATAAACAGACATTTTCACAACTATGTTCACAGTGGCATTACTCATATTTGCCAAAAAATAGAAACAACCTGTGTCCATGAACTGATGAACAGATAAAGAGAATGTGGTATATATATATGATACAATACTATGCTGTTGTAAGAAGAAATGAAATTGGGACACATAGGATAACATGGATAAACCTTGAAGACATTATGCTAAGTGAAATAAGCAGACACAAAAGGACAAATATTGCATGGTCTCACTAATATGAACTAAATACAAAGAATAAATACATGGAGATTTAACCAAGAGTATGTGATATTAGGAGATCAGAGGAGGGCTGAGAAGGTGTACTGATGTTTAATATATGTATAAATATTATTTAACTTGAAAGTAGAAGTGTCAACATGGATAAAGTTGATGGTAACATATTATACTGAGTAGAACTTACACAGATGGTTTATAAATGGGATTGTGGCTGACAAAGATAGTTTAGGGATATAAGCATCAATGGAAAGAAAGCTAGAGAATAGTCTAGGGACTGAATAGCATAGAGAACCCAGAGGTGCATGAGAATTTTGATTAATAATACAAACACAAATATATCCTTCTATGAACTAGACTATTTCATGGTGGTAAGAATGTGGAGAAGCATGGGAAAATACAATTAATGTAACCTATGGACTATATTTAATGGCAATACTGTAATAGCCTTGCATCAATGCCAATGATGTACTATGTTAATAATAGGAGTTATCGAAAAAATATACCAAGTGTACACTATAGACTATAGTTAGTGGTAATAATCTGATGATATTATCTCATAATTTATATCCGATATTATACAACAATATAGTGTGTTGGTGGAGGGGTGTTATATGGGAATTGTACACATGTGCATGCTTGTTTTATAAGTT
>JAQZBX010062877.1:0-16807 GCA_029593785.1 Cabassous unicinctus
CGCACCAAGTTTTGGTGTGTATTTCTGTCTTTCTCTTCCATTTCTCAGCAAGCTCTGTTCTTCCCCCATTTCCTAAATAAATTCTTTTTACTGGCCTAATTAAAAGAAAAAAAAGATGCTCAGCCTCAATCACTATTAGAGAAATTCAGCTGCAACTGCACTGAGATGTCTTATTTTAACTCCCTAATTAGGAATAATCTGAAGGTTCAATAGCACACTCTGTTTGTGAGGGAGGCTGTGGGTAAACAGACCCTCTCGGATGTGGCTACTAAGAGTATAAATGGGTTGCTATCACTTAAGTGGAGGGCACTTTGGCAGTTGATTCAAATTTTAAATGCATATGTCATTTCACTCTGTGATTCCACTCCTGGGGATTAATCCTAGACAAAAACTTGCTCATGTTCCAAATGGCATTTTCATTGCAGGAGGTCTCTATTAGCCAAAGATTGGAAGCAACTCAAACGGTCATCGATAGGGAACTAGTTGACTAAGGCAATGCAGTGGAATACCATGTGGCTGTGAACAAAGAAGAGAACATGCTCTCTGCATCAAACAAGCAGAAGGGCAGTCTATAGAAGGATGAATTAAAATATACATTTGGGGGAGTGAATGAAGCTCAAGTAGTTGAGCGCCTGCTTCCCATGAATGAGGTCCTGGATTCAATCCCTGGTACCTCCCAAAAAAAAAAAAAAAAAAATACATACACACATATATATATATGCACATTTGTATTTGCTTATATTTGCATAAAGATAATCTGGAAAGATACAAAAAGCCAATCCACATGGTTGGTTCCCTGTGGGCCGAGGAGAGGCAGGAGACATTGGGCAGATGAGGGATGGGTGTGGAGTGAGAATTTTTCATTGTGTACTTTTTTGTATTTTTAAATTTTGGAACCATGAGAATGACTTCTATACAAAAGTTTCAATAAACTCCAGGTACCGGTGCCTCAGGGTGGGATAAGCTGTGGTTATTTGAACTCCAGAGCTCCTAGTGGAATCAGGCTGAGGCCAGACTGAAGCCAGACGACCTGTTTGCTCAGCTTCCTCCCGGCCCTGTCCTGCTCCCCCGGACGCATTAGGGCTCTCACCTGAAATGCTGCTGCAACAAATCACCTGCACAAGAACCTGCATCCCAGGCTCTGCTTCAAGGGAGCCCGACTCAAGACAAGGGGTGAGAACACCTTGTAGGGGCTGCTGAAGTCTAGTCAGTGTACTTCTGAGACACCTTCCAGCCCTGATGTGTGAGCTTTGACTTCACAAAAAGCTGAACAGAACTGGACATTCAAAAAAGCCTCCCAAAGTAAGAGACAGGCAGCAAAAGCTGCCTGGGGGGTGACTGGTGTTTCCATGGTCTCTCCAGTGACTTGTAAGCATCCCTGGCCAAGATCATCTCTCTTGGGGGACATGTGTCTGCTGCGCAGTCAAGAATTCTCACCCAATCATTTGCAGGCTGGAAATAGGAGGGAGCCATCCACAGGGCTCCGGCAGCCCCAGCAAGCTAGTTGGGCCTGTGCCCTCCTGCCTTGAAGGAGGGTGGTGTGTGGGAAGACAAGGGAGAAGAAGAAAGGGAGGGTCAGCCTTCTCCCCTGGGGCTCTGGGGCCCTGTATAGGAAGGAACAGTTCACAGAGATTCACATTTTATGGATGGAGAAGTAGAGTCCTGCAGGAGCTGTCATGGAAACACTGTTCTCCAGTGGGCCAGTGAGAGGAGCTGGGACGTGGCCACTTACTTGGGACTAGGCTCACAGCCTGAAGGTTAGAGAGGGTTAGAAAGCCTCCTGTCATTAGGCAGAATCTTTCGTTTTTACGGGGTCGCCTTCCACCTTGCTTGGCTCTCCGGGAATCAGTCTCCTCTTTTCCACTCCCTGCCCCTCAGCTGTGAAAAGGCCAGAGTTTGGGCCCCCTCATCTTGTCTGCCATGTCAGAAGCTGGGGAGAAGCTTTCGGCATTAGGACGGTGGTATTGCAGTTAGGACCCAGGAGTGCCTGGGCCCTGCCCTGCCGCCCACTCTTCTTTCCCGTGGGCCCCTACCCAGGGAGCTGTACTCCCAGAACAGCAGCTAAATGGAAACCAAAGCTCTACTCGTCCGCATCTGAGCCAGCACCCATCGCCCCCAGGACAGTGCTTCCTGGTAGACACCGGATTGGAGCTCACCAACTCAGCCAGCAGGCCTCCAGCTGCCTCAGTTCTCCCCAGCTGAACTGACTTGGAGATGGCTGCAGCTGGAGGGTAGGCCGTGGGATGACATCCCACCAGGAACAGGCATGGAGGGACAGACCCTGCCTCAGTGGGCTTACGTGGGTGTAGAAAGCCCAAAGACTAGGTGCTCCCTACTAAGGCAGCGTGACCCTACCCATTGGCAAAATGTGTCCCTGTCAACACAGAGTTCTGATCAGATTCTCTAAGAATGGGAAGCATCCTCCTTTTTCCACCCAACATCCAGGTGAATCAGCGTGTCTCCTCCGTTGGTGGATTTCCATGCTCTGCCCCTTCCCACATGCTGTCCTGGAAGCTTCAGTCCATCAAGATCCTTCCAAGAGTGTGGAGCCCAGAACCAAGTTTGATGTGACCAATGTGCAGTAAGGGATAACTCCCCCCGCACCTCATTTTGCATTAATGCAGGCGTCCACTCTGTTTCACTAGGTGGGCCACTAGAGGCTGTATCCTGGGCCCTGGACAAGAGTCACCTCTCCTCTCTGAGTTTCCATTTCCTCATCCGTGCCAGACATTGTGCATATGGAAGGGAAAATGACATCCACTGTGTCCTCACTGGGTGCTTGGTCTGGCTGCCGGACCAGGCTTGGCTGCAGGTGAAAGCGTTGGGGGGTGGGGGGTGTCGAGGTGATGGGTACAGTACAGACTGCCATCTCCAGGGATGACAGACAGCATCCCTGTGGCTTGGAGCTGGGCAGGAAGATTTAGATTGAGCGGGCAGAATAGTGGGACTGGAGGCATTTGGACTACATGGCAGGTGGGTGCAGACATGAGCCAGGGGTGAACTCAGTGCTCTCGGGGACATTGCAGAGACTTGTAGACCCGTTCAAGGCTTGGGTGATGACTTGGGGCAGGGAATAGGAAATGGGTCACTGGAGCCAGCAATGGCAGTCACCAGGAGCTGGGCAAGGCTGCTGAGCCTCAGTGTGGTTGCAGTCTGGAGCCACAGAAGTCTCTGGAGCCAGGGCAGGATTGTCAGGAGAATCGCCATGTCAGTGCATGTCACCCAGCTGCCACGGAGCAACATAGCTGTGACAATGACGATGACTACGGAGGGGATGAGTTGCGACAACTACAGCATCCAGCAGAGCGGTCCTCCCAGGAAATGCTGCAGGGAACTGGCCAGGCCAGGGGTGAGGAGGCCCACGAGGGGCCTGATAGTGACCTGAGGTCAGCCGAGCAGGGTGTGGTCTTGCCTTGTTAACCTTTTCCAAGACCCCTCTCAGGGCAGCTGCAAGGGGCTGGAAAGATCAAAACCAGCCAGGAGCTCGGGAGAAGCCCAGTAATTCATGCTCATAAGCAAGAGACATCCCTCCCGTGATTGCTCCCTGAGAGGGATCTGGGGTAAGAACAGGAAGGAAGTCCTGGGGCTCCAAACCTCCCAGCCTTCCCTCCTGGGCAGGCAGCACAATTCTAAAGCCGGGCTCCCATTCCAGCAGCTTCCACCAGTGGGGAGGACACAGCTGGGCAGAGCTGTCCCTCTGGCTGACAGCAGGGCAGATCCTCACCTCTGGATCTCCTTGGGCTTTCCGTGCCTGGGGCCATGGCTGGCCATGGCCACCTTCCAGATGGACAGTCCCCAGGAGGCACACTCACCAGGGCTGATGGAAGCTCAGTGACTGGGGGAGCCTCCAGGTGAGGGGCAGGGCTTTGGCTGGCCACTTTCCTCTGGCCGTGTCAGGGGCCAGAGCCTGGCAGAGGTGGCAGCCCAAGCCCAGGCCCAGACCAGCAAAGGCCAGGAGGCGAAGGCTGGGGCTGCAGGTAGTGTGGGGTTCCCAAAGTCTCTTGTCTTCCATGTACGTTCCCAATGGCTGGCCAGAGCCTCACCGGAGTCCCTCCCCAGGCCCTGGGGGCCCAGCCAGGGAGGCTCCACACTGGGCCCTCCCCAGGACTCACTTCTCCTTCCTCCCACTTTACTGGTCCCCCTCCCCCAGTCTCTCAGGGCACTCCTCTGCGAAGGCCTTGCAGTTTGTCCCGCCAACCCTTCCCCCTCCCACTGCACAGTTGAGAACACTGAGGGCCAGATTGGGAAAGGGCCTGGAAGAGGGTCACAGCTACCCTGGAAGACACACACTGGCCATCCTGAAACCAGAACCAATGCTGGCGGCAGGCGGTGGAGCCTGTCAAAGTGGACGAGGCCACGCAAACGTTGACGCCCACCAGCTGAAGACTGAGGAGCGAAAGGGGGTCGCCAAACTCCTGACAGAATACCCAGCCCGGGGGGCGTCCTCATTCCCGGGGCCCATCTCCCCATCCCATAGCCGGCCTGCCGGAGAAGGAAGTGAGTTGTGGGGTGACCTGTGTGCACAGAGTGGCAATATGTCCTCCCCTGCACTTGGTGATAAGGCAGTGGAGGCTCAGTGGGGTTCGGGGACTTTCTCGAGGGCACCCCGTTAGTAGGGGCAGAGGAAGCACTTCTGCTCTCACCCGCACCAGCCCCACGGCTTCTGAAAACCTCAAGGAGGCAGCTCACCTGCGTTCCCTCGGCCGCCGTGAAGCCCTTGCTCACGTGCCCACTCCATGCTGATGCCAGGCCAGAGCTGCCCAAGAGGGCTCCCTGCCAGGGTGGGAGCCACGAGACCCGTGAGCCTCTTGGCCTCTTAGGAAATGTGGCCAGTGAAACCGAGAAGTGAATTCACTTTAATTTTAATTAATATACACTTGAAGAGCCACCTCTGCCTAGAGGTGACTGAGTCGGGCAGCACTGCTCTGGGTCATAATAATTTCTCCTTGCAAGTGTCTGTTCCTGATGGAGACTCAAAAATCATGAGCCAAATTTCCAGTGTGCTCAATATGCACTGCTAAATAAGGTGTAAAAGTGTGTAAGCCACTTTAGGCAGAATTCCTGAAAATATTGTAAAGTTAAAGAAAGAGAAGGAAAGAGGGAGGGAAAGAGGGAGAGAGGGAGGGAGGGAGGGATAGAAGAAGGAAGGAACTCAAAATAACCCCAAAAGTCCACTTTCGAGAACACCTGTCTCCCTGCCCAGCGTGTGGGCAGGGCATTTCTGCATCTCCTCCTTTTGCTCTAGGCAAATGGGAGGCTTTGCTGGGGAGGGGGAGAGCGAGTGTCAGGCTGAAACCATGAGAGTCCTCAGCAGCTCTGTCAGCAAGAGCCGGGACACTCGGCACCCGCCCGGGAGAGGCTGAGAAGCAGCGCCACCCACCCGAGGCCTCACACCTGCCTTTCTGCCTGGCATTCTTGGCTCCCGGTACAGCTGGGGGTGGTGATTAGCTCTCCCTTTGCAATTTTACCCATCGGAGCCTGACAGGAGGCTTTAAAAGACCATTCACCTGCCATGCTGCACAAGCTGAAGTGGAGTACTCGCATCTGGGCGGCTGGTGAGCGATGGGAACAAATGGATGCTGCCAGCCTCCCCAGGGGCTGGGGCCAGAGGGCTGAGGCTGACACTGGAGCCCTGGACCTGCATTCAGGAGCCTTATGGCTCCCACTGGTTGCCGGAACAGTACCTGGCCAAAATCGGCACTCAGTTACTAATTGCTGAATGAACAACAGACTTATGGTGTGGGCTGCGGAGCCAGACCTCATGGTTTTGCCTCATGCCTGCTGGCTGTGTGATTGTGGGCAAGTGCCTAACCTCGCTGAGCCTCAGAGAGCATGGGGAGAATGAAATTATCATGCATGCAAAGAAAGAGCTCCACATACTGCCCAAGAAAGGGGGACTGCTATGCTGAGGAGGAGGATGGCGGCTCCGCCCGACTCTAGAGGTCTGGTTTCTGCCAGAGCCGCCTTTGGCATGGGTCTGGTCTCCCTATTCATGCCATATCAGCAGTGTGGCCATGCGGACAATTCTGAGCTGCTGGTAAAGTGGCTGGGAGCAGGTATGGGCTCCCCTTGTCAGAGGCCCCCCTGCCCAGGGCTCCTTGGGTCCTGCCTCACAAATTCAGAGTGTCCTCTACTCTGCCCAGCTCTTGCACCCTTCCCCATGGAGAGCCCC
The DNA here is from genome assembly GCA_029593785.1 of Cabassous unicinctus. Taxonomy (NCBI): domain Eukaryota; kingdom Metazoa; phylum Chordata; class Mammalia; order Cingulata; family Chlamyphoridae; genus Cabassous; species Cabassous unicinctus. The sequence continues at coordinate 6,173 of JAQZBX010062877.1, forward strand.
AGGAGTAGCAGGGTAGTGCCCTCTGCCTCGAGTGTCCTGACTCCTGGCCACTGCCCTCCTCCAAGCCAGGTGGCCTCAGACCCTCTCCGCAGGACACACTTGCCAGGTCTGTGAGCCACAGGCGCTCCCCACGTTGTCCTCCAATGACCGACAATCACTGTTTCTGGCAGGCAAGGCCCTGGATGAGCCTCCTCCTGCCTGCCCAGCCTGGGAAGTCACCACATGAGCAGCCAAACCAGGCCTGTCATTTCCCCTCATGGCCTGGCCCCAAATCTAAGGGTTCAAAGGACACCCTTGAATGACACCCTGCACACTCCACCCCTTGCTCTCCCTTCCCCCTCGGGTATGTCTCCGTCCCTGGATAATGAAAGGAGCCAGGCCTGGTTGCCAGAGTAACCACTCAAAATCCATTTATTTGAAGAAATCACGAATCCTGTTTGTGTCCATTAATCTATATGAATAAGCCCTTGACTGCAGAGGGCTCGGGGTGGGCCCCACACCATATACTCAGCTCCAGCAGACACCAGGGCAGGGGCTCAAAGTGCTGGGTGGAGAGGGGAGGCCTGGCCAGGCCCCAACCAGCATCCTCGTCCAAGAAGGCTAAGAGAGCTCAATGAGTTCCAGAAAATGGAACCTGGCATACCCTGCCTTCTGCACCCCCTCGTAGCCCTCAGCTGCTCACGGCTGCTGCAGCCCCATCTTCACCCCTCCCCCAGGCCCTGGCACCAGTGTGGGTTTTAAGGGCATAGTGGCAGAATTGAATAAAAAGGTTAAATAAATCGGGAGTCTAATTTTAGTTCTAAGCTGAAAGAGATTAGGGATGGAAGAACAAGGCCGTTAGACCTGACCTGGCCGGCGTTTCTCCCCGTCAGGTACACCCACCTGCCCATCAATCACAGGGAGCCTGATGCTGAAATGCAGATTCTTGGGCCCCATCACAGAACAAAAGATTCTGAATCTCTGGGTGGCAGAATGGCAGCAAAGGGGGGCAGGTAAAATGCAGATTGACAAGCTCCCTTAGTGAGAGCTGTGCCCACTGAAGTTCAGGAAACAGTGAGAGTGTCCAGCCCCCTCTTCTTCCCAGGGAGAAAACAGAGCCCCTGAGAGAGGCAGCAGGTTGGCCAAGGCCCCGGCAAGGTAGCGTCAGAAATGCTGCTTTAGCTTGGAGGGCCCCGGGGGCAACCGGGAGGGGTGCAGGTGACGCGGGTTGCTCAGGTGCGCTGGCCTCTCAGGTCCTTCAGGTTTCCTGGCATTGAAGTTTTGTCCCCCCCTCAGCAGCCCTTGAGTCTGAGCAGTCAAGGAAGCACCCCAGCCCTTCCAGCCTGGGGACAGATTCCTCCCATCACTTTCTTCCCCCAGAGGCCCTGGCTGGTGTCCCCAGGCTCTGCTCAGAAAGAGGCTACCTGCGCACAGTGGCAAGTGCTAACTCTGTTTTATTAATCACATCTTTAACTGCCAGTAGACCGATTGAGACCCACGCGACAGAATGAGATGTGCAGGTTGGCCACGTGGAGTTTCTAGGGGTTCCCGGCCAGTCTGAGCAGCATCCTGGGGGCAAATATTTGGTTCCTGTGAAGTGTCCTGAAATGCAAGTGGCTTGAGCCGCCTCGTTCCTACTGTTCCCCTCCTGAGCTCTGCAGTGTGGCCCAGGACTTAGGAGCACAGCCTGGGGGTCAGATCCAGCTTGGACCCCAGCTCTACCCCCAGGTAGCAGAGGGACTTTGGATAGTTACTGAACTCCTCTGAACCCCTTATACCTCATCTGTAAAATGGGGTTGAAAATGTTAGTAGCTCCAGTACAAATATGTGAGTGTTTTTTCATGAACTATAACAAATGCACAATACTAATACATGCTGTTAATAAGAGGGGGTGTATGGAAAAACACACCAAGTGTGTACTATGGACCGTAATTAGTGGAAATAGTCTGATGATGTTCTCTCATAATCTGTAACAAATGTTCCACAACAATGTAGTGTGTTGGTGGAGGAGTAATGTATGGGAATCCTGCACATCACACACGACTGTTTTCTCTAATACATATATATATATATAAATTTTAAAAGTAGCTCCCTCACAGGATGCTCTTGGGGACTGATTGCCACTATGTACATAAAGTGTTTAGTGCCCAGCCTGATGGACGGAAATGCTCAGTAATTGAAAGCTACCGTTTTCACCTAAGGACTTCCCTTATGGGACCACAGCCCGGGACGAGGCCTCCGCAGAGATCTAATAAGATGTGGGTGCTTCAGATTACCATGGAGACGGCCCATCCTAATACCCTGAGGCTGTTCTGTGGCTGCTTATTGGGCTCTAATTTTAGCCCAAAGAAGAGAAAGTTAAAAGGCGACTTGAGATAATGGGCTCTGGCTAGACAATATGACAACTACTTCCGTTTTTCAGCACTTACTATGCGATAGCTGCTTTTCTTTAAAGAGAAGCCATGTGAACTCACTGCAGTTGGAGCTCCTCTCATTTCCCCACTGCTATTCTTTGCCCCCTTTCTAGTACAAGCCCTGCTGGGGGACGAGGGCCAGGCTCACACAGCGCCGAGATCTGAGCCGAGAGCTGCCTGCTCGAAGCCTGGGTGCCCGTGAGCCTAACCGGCACCCTGTGTGCAGCCTCGGGGAGGCAACCCAACAGCACCCAGCAGGCCACCAGCTCACACCTCTCTGCCCCATCAGGTAGGAGGGCAGCTCTGAGCCTCCAGCAGCATCGCTCCTGGTGGGTGGCCCAGATTGCCGCCACGACAGGAGGTGTATGCCCAGGTGTGTGGGAGGCAGCCTGGGGGGGCAGCGGGAAGACCGGGAGGCACCAGCAGCTGGCCTCCGCGTGCGCCGCCAGCCTAACACGAGCCCCGCTCACGGCTCCTCTGGAGCCCGATGCACAGAGGGAGCCCCCACACCGGAGAAGCAGTCGGATCACCCCTGTCAGTGCCTGCAGCCAGGAGGGTCCTCTCGAGGTTCCACGTGGGGCTCATAATTAAAATCACTCTGGTTCCTAGACCAAGGGGTCTTAACATTTAAGGCATGTCTCTTCCCAATAGGCCTGTTTCCGCTGCTCCCGCGATGCGACAAAGCCAGCTTTCTAAGTCAGACCTCCCCTAACACACTTAAGTGTGCAGCCGTGTTTCCTGTAGCACGGAAACGTGTCTCAACTCTATCCTAATGCTGTACATTTTTTGTAGCACCTCCTTCCAAAAGGGGATTCTTTGCTAGAAAAGACACACAGGATGGCACAAACCAAATAAAACTAAAAAGTCAAAGCCGCACAGAGGGAAATAAAACCACAGAGAATGGAGAGAGCACGACACCAACGAGCACGGCAATCGTAGTTGCCATACCCGTGCAGTTTAGTTCTGAGCTTCCTGGTAACAAAATCAAAGAGTGTAGCAAGAATCATTTGCTACCACGTCACTGTCTGAGGAAAGAAAGGGAAAGCAGGCATGGGGAAGACAAACGTTCAGCTGCTGTGAAATGCTGAGGGGACTTGGAGAACCCTTGCACCTCACACTTTGCAGGCTCTACCCTGAACTAAAGGTGGTCTGGAGACAGTTCTCCTGCACTCTTTGGCCCCGAGTCTCCATATCTGTGAAAAAGAGGGAGCTGGATGGATTTATGGTCATGGTGATGACCACTGATAATTGGGTGGCACTTTGCCATTTACAAGCTACTTTCAAAGCTCCTAGCTTCTTTCTGCAGTACACTTAGCAGCCAGAACTTGTCCTTACGCTTTTTAGAGAAGACCCCAAAGTGAGGAGAGATGAAGCAACTTACGCATCTAGTGACTAGCAGCTGGCAGGGCTGGGGATTACATCCTCATGAGTCGAGATGGTTTCACTTTCATCTCAGCGTTACTTCTTCAAGATTCATTTTCTCTCTCGTCATCTCTTTCCTGGAACTAGGGGAAGGAGGGATTTCTAAACTCCACCAGACATAGGAAGGAGAGGAGGCGCCATCACCCAGCTGGAAACGGAGTATTTTCATTTCTCCTAGAACTTGGCTTTTAAAAAGTGAGCATCCCTGTCTCTTTGGGGGAGAAATGGCTCCAGAATCAGGGGCAGACTATTTCCTGCCGTCCTTGCTCCTGCTCAGGAAGTGTGTGAGTGTGTTTGTGTGTGTGTGAGGAGATGAGTGAACGAGCGTGTGTAAGTACACATGTGTGTATATATATGAGTGTGAGTCTGTGTGTACAGCCCGAAGAGGCAGAGGGACCTGTGTCTGGAAATGGGGGGAAATAGGTGGCTAAGGGCTTTGGAGTCAGACTCCCCTGGTTGGGTCCCAGCAACCAAACCTCCTCAGGAAAATGGGGCAAATAGCAGTAGCACCTCACCTTACGGGACTGTGAGGATATGGGACATAAAACCTGTAAAGCACTTGGCACAAAGAAAGGGCTCAGTAAGCGGAAGCTGTTACTCCTGCTGCAGTCCTCATTTAGAGCAGAAACTGGGCTGAGAGCCAACATCCTGCTCAGGAAGCCATGAGGCCAGGCCGGGGGCCGCACCCCAGCATATCACCCCTCCCCTGTGCACCCCCACCCATCAGAGCCCACCGCTTGTGGACAAGAGTCCCCAAATGGTCCCTGTGCCGCTCACTCCCTCCCTGCACGTCCCCAGAGACCTGGCCTTGGGAAATCCACCAACTGCCCTCTGAAGATTGGACATGCATTTTTCACTCTGTCAGGCACTGGGGCGAAAGCAATTTACAAATGTTCAGCCAAAGGAGAGACCTGAGCAGAAGTATTATATTTGGCAGTTCGTTAAAATAGTGTCGACCGGGGCTCCGAGCACTGGCCCAGCTCCACGCAGAGGCCTCCACCAGGCAGGGCCTGCTCGTTGGGACCGTGGCACTTGGCAGCATCCTCAGACCCCTGGGTTCCTTTGCTGGGGGCTGACCAAGGATTGGAGGCTAGTTTACTCCAAATTGGGAAACTTGGATTTGGGATCAACTGAGACGGTCTCCCCTTCCTTTAGAGAGAAAATGCAGAGGAGGGAAGATACTGCCAAGTCGCCGTCTTTTTAATTAGTTGTTTATCCTCCATCGTGTTTCAGAAAAACTCCAAAATAGGAAACAAAGACCACAGAGAACAATATGGAAGTGAAAGTGTCCCAGAGAGCACCTGCAGGTCTAGCTCAGGGCACCTGGGGAGGAAAGGTATGTGGGCAAGGGGCTGTGGTTGCTGCTGGCCGGCCAAGCTGAACCCTGAAGCCGGCTAGTGAAATAGGGAATCGACAGATGGATCTGGAACCTGGCAAAAGTCCACATGGACATCGATACCCCCAAGATGGCTGCTGGAAGACCCTCACGAGATTCTGCCATTCGGAATGAGATTTCCTCCAGAAGCCGGGAGAAGCCCAGGATATTCTCCAGGGGCCTTATCCTTGGGCCCTCCTGGGGGATTGAGGAGTGGGGTAATCAATCAAACAGCAAACAGCTGGGACTCCTCCCGTGCCATTAGCAAAGGGGTGGAATAATTGTTTAAAAAGCAAGCGCAAAGCTGAACCTCTCTCTCTCTTGCCTTTGGACCCCTGTTCTGGCCTTCTTCACCCCCCCACCTGGATCAACATGCAAGTAAAACCTGGGCATTTATAATCTATAAGGGGGAATTGTAGTCTATAAGTCAGCCCTCTTTATCACTCTTCAGCCCCTTCCTCTCTATCTGGGACCTAGGATCTCTTATTTTCTCCCATTTCTCTTCCCTCCCTACCTTAATAAATTACTGGCCTAATCAATGTGGCATGCTTTTCAAATTCATTTCCTGCAGTTTAGCCAGGACCTAGACAAAATCCCGTAACACAGCCTTTGGGAGGGCAGCTCTGCCATCTCAGCAGCAAGAACCCAGCAGTCTCCTGGCATCCCTGCTCTCCCAGGGGGCCTGCTCCTGCCTCATTCAGACATTGTATTGCTCCACGCCCAATTCCAACTCCAAGGGGGAGCACCTGGTTGGCTTAGGTTACGTGCCCATCCGTTGACTGAGGAAGGCAGGACACCTTCACCAACAGACCTGAGACTATATTGAACAGGGAGCAGCAGTTCCCTGAGTGAGTTCAGAGAGGTACTATGTGAAGAAGGGCAAATGGAATGGAGGAGACCTGACACAGGTGCACACCATGGGCAATGTCTTTGTTTACAGATGAGGAGCCTGGAGGTCAGAGTGGTTCAGGGACTTGCCTGGGGAATTAATGGTGTAGCCAAAATTCATGGTCTGATCTGCATTCAGGTTCCCAGAGCGCTTCTGACCTTGGCCTGCATCTTTAGCCCTCCGAACAGCAAATAATGATTGGCCCCTCAGATGTGTTTCTGCTTGTTCGGGCAGGACATTTATTTCAGTTGGGGGAGTCGCTGGCCCCATTGAGCGCTCCCTTTCCCTCTATGTGCCCCGAGAGTCTGGTATGGCACTTCCCACTGCCGGGGCACTCAGGCAGGGCTGTCTAAAGGCCACAAGCCGCCTGCAGTTCAGGGGGCACTGCCCAACTGTGAACACTACCGACATGGAGGCGGCCCGCAGACTGAGGACCCAGCAGGCTGATGGAGCTGCTGTTTGATCGGGGGTGGGGAGGCGGGGGTGGGGGATGAGTTCATGCCCTTGGACAGAACTCTCTGCCATCCGGGGAGATGAGCCTTCTTGCAACATGCCCTGACCTGCTGCCACAGGAAAGAAGTGAGCATTTCCTGGGCACCTGCTCTGTAGAAGGCCCTGAGTTAGGGATTGCATCTCAAAGCCCTTGTATCAACCCCTGACAATGTTTAATTGTGAAGACTCACCTGGGTTTGAGCCCCAGCTCTACTCCTTTACAGCTGGTGACCTTGGACCGATCACATCTCATCTGTGAGCTCGTTTTCTCACTGAGAGTTGAGACAATGGGCACAGCAAATGCTCATATAGTGGAAGTAGCAACAGTAGTGGTAGCTGTTGTTATTCTCAGAACTGAAGGACAAGAAACATCTACCATGGAAAAAGCAAAGGCAGGAATGCTCTGGCTTTCCAGCAGAGGAAACTGAGGCTCATAGGAACTGGAGCTGGCTGACCACTGAGGCATCGCTGAGGCCGAAGCTTCTATTTTTCCATTGCACCACGCTGGCTCTCAGAGGTCCCGGCCCATGTCCCAGCTCTGCTACTGGATTGCTTCCCTAGCTTTTTTGAGTTCCCAAGTTTTCCACGTCTCCTGGGCCCTGTCTCCAGCCCAAGACGGCCTGCCTGGCTGAACGTGGCCAGCATCTGATGTGACTGACAGTTTTGTCTCTTAAAAATGAATGCTTTTACATCCAATCTTCCCTGGAGCACCTGCCTCTCATTTGAATTTTCCCTTTTTTCTTTCCAAGGACACCTGGCACCCTTGATGAGCTCGCACCCCATGGGAGAAAGCCCTTTCATGCCTGCTTTCTTGTCTTTGATGTCCTGTCCTCTGTTAGCACATGAGGCTGATGCCTTTAATCTTCTCTTTGCTGTACTTGTAGTTTTGAAGCAATTCCCCACTGCACACTGCCACATTGGATTAGCTCGATTTAGCATGACTTTCAGGACACTCGAGAGCTCCCAGGTCTTTGGGGACTTGGGAAAGTCTGACTGTAACCAAGTTATCCATGGAAAGTGAGAATAGAGGGTGTGAGGAACCCAATAGAGAGGGACCCCTTGGTGACCAGAGAAACCCCAAGCTACATGAAGCTAGGTGCCAAGGACTTCAACTGCACCTTTTCCAGAGCTTCCCCAGATGACATTTTGGCTAAAGCTAGACCAGTAATACTTATGGCAATTCAATCATCCAATCCTTAATTGGAAGCAAACAAATATACGGTCAAAGCCATCAAGATAATGCTTCTTTGAAGATAAAGCGAAAAAAAAAAAAAATAAGACACTGGGGGAACATATGGAAGAAAATTGTCACTGTACATAAAAGATGACATGGGATGAAAGACACCATGAAAAAAATTTACTTCATATTTTATTTTGGTATTTTGTTATTTTCTTATTTTTATTTTTTATTTTTTGGCTTTGTTTTGGGGGAGGTTTTGGATCACAGAAGGGTCACAACTGGGGCAGGGGAGGATCATTGGTGTGGGGTATTGGTGATGGGGGGATGTATGGGGAGGGGTGCACGTGGGGCATGCCTCTATGGCTTATGAATATGTTCAAGTAGTCATACGGCATTGTTCAGTGGTTGGAGACCCACACAATAACTGAAATAATATTGAATTCCCATCCTGGGAAATCCTGCTACATTCTCTAATAGAGTGGCAAGAATCCCCCAAGTACATGGACAGTGCCTAGCGAAGGAGGACAGACCATTACGCCAGGCCCTTGATATTGATGGTTGTACTTATGAACCTTGTTCTTCTGAAATTGAAACTTAGCCTAGTATTATACATTGCCTAAGAGTTACCTCCTGAAAGCCTCCTTGTTGCTCAAATGTGGCCTCTCTCTAAGCCAAACTTACTTAGCATATAAACACATTACCTTCCCCCCAGCATGGGACATGACTCCCAGGGATGAGTCTCCCTGGCACTGAAGGATTTTTACCAAGTGCCAACTAGTAATGCATTTGGAAAAAGACCTTGACCAAAAGGGGGAAATATTAAATACAAATGAGTTTTTATGGCTAAGAGATTTCAAAGTGAGTCAGGAGGTCATTCCAGAGGTTATGCTTATGCATGTCTCAGTAGGATCTCATTGACTGTCACAGTAAACAGTGCCTCAAACAGCGGGGTTCCTAGGGCTATAGAGACATCAAGACACTATAGGCAGGGCAGACAATCTCAGAAATTGTCTTACTTTGGAATATATGCTCCCTAATTATAAATGAGTTAGACTCATTTATAATTTCCCTACTCATGGCTCTTCTGCCCCTTTTATTTGAACCTATAGTTAGCACTATACTCATTAAATATATGTCCCAGAGACTTAAATCTTCAGTCTGTTAATATGCTGGTTGAGCCCTGAATCTCAGCAGAGTTGCAACACCTACTGTCCAGTTCATTGGACTCACCCAGGACAACTAACAAAAGGATGATGATGGACAACACCCATCCCAAAAAACAGAGTATCTACAACTGCAAGCAAGACAGTTCCATCTGCCTGCCACCATGGGATCTAAGTCCCCTCTCAATCAGAAACAGAGTGGGCATCACCATCCCCAAATTCTCAAGATTGAGGAATGAAAAAACATAGGGGGTGGGGGGGGTGGTTGAGAATGCAACTATGGACTAAAATAGACATTATTATTCTAGCAATGGAAGAACTTGTATCATTGATATAAAGGCAGGGGCCACCAGAAGTTCTGAGGTGAGGGAGAGGAAAGAATAGGTGTAACATGGGGCATTTTTGGGACATTGGAATTGTCCTGCATGACACTGCAATGACAGATACAGGGCATTATACATTTTGTCAAAACCTATAAAATTGTGTGGTACAAAATGTAAACTATAAACAATAGACAATGGTTAGTAGAAATGCTTCAGTATGTGTTCATCAATTGTAACAAATGTACCACACTAATGAAAGATGCTGTTAATGGGAGAAAGTGGAGGAGGGGGAGGGGGTGGGGTATAAGGGAATCTCCTATATTTTTGATGTAACATTTGTGTAATATAAAGCTTTTTTAAAAATAAAAAAAAAGATAACACTATGGACAAAACACAGGCAAATTCACATCAGCTTGTTAAGTTCAGACTCTTTGATTTGAAGATAAACATTTAAGTGATCTCAAATCAAATCATTTTTATGACAGGACTTGGAAATCTGCCATTAGGCCCAATAGCAATGTGCAGATTGGAGTAATTGTTGCTCTATGTTTAACCCGTGAAAGAGGAATTTTAGAAGCTCAGATTCCTGTGAGAACTGTTATTTCATGCTCCTTTGTGTTCCTCTGAAAAGCCCCTAGGATTAAAAGCAAAACAAAACAAAAACTTTTTATTTTGAAATAATTTTAGATTTAGAGAAGAATTTCAAAGATAATACAGAGTTCCCTATAGCCTTTCCCTGATGTTAACACATCATATAACCATGGTACATTTCTCAGATGAAGACGTTATCATTAGCACAACACTGTTAAGTAAACCACAGAACTTACAGGATCTCCCCCATTTTCCTACCGATGTCTGTTTTCTGTTCCAGGAGCCCCTCCTGGGTCCTACATAGGATTTCATCTTCATGTTTCCTTTGTCTCCTCCAGTCTGTCGCAGTTTCTGGGTCTTTCCTTGTTTGTCATGACCTTGACACCTTTGAAGAGCTTTGGGCAGGTATCCTGTAGAATGTCCCTCAATCTGGGCTTGTCTAATGTTTTCTCTTGTGTAGACTGAGGTTATAGAGTTTGGGGAAATTACCAGAGAGGTGATGTCTTAGTTCCCTAGCTGATAAAACAAATACCATACAGTGTGTTGGCTTAACAACAGGAATTTATTGGCTCATAGTTTCAGAGGCTGGAAGGCTGGCTTCCTTCTGGAGTCAGTATCTTCTGGCTGGCCAGCAGTCCTTGGCTTTTCCATCACATGGCAATGCATATGGCATTGTCTTCTCCTTTCTCTCCCTGTTCCACTGACTTCCAGCTTCTGGCTGCTCCCCTGTGGTTTCTTCTTCTGTGTCCAATTTCCTTTATTCATAGAGACATCAGTCATGATAAAATTGTATACAGAAAGTCCTGG
>JAQZBX010062878.1:0-16801 GCA_029593785.1 Cabassous unicinctus
ATTTTGAACATATCCCACAACTTCATTGACATCAATAACACTAATAACTATCATACAGAGTAAGAATCTGGACAGCACTAAGAGTATACAAAAGAGGAGGCTCATGGCCAAAGCTCGCACTTATTCCACCACACTCATGTTGGCATGATCTAATAAATGTCAGAATTTCCTCTCTATCCATGTGATGAAGTTGTCTCATGAGATTCATTACTGTGAGACCCCTAATAAGATGCCACTCATTCTCAAATACTCAAGCATACAGTATCCGTAATCATCTTCCTTTGAGCCATAGTTTGCAATATATGCTGCACGTTTCTCCACTAATAGGGTGTCAGGTGCATCTGGCTTGATAACAATATCCTTCCGTGGTGTTCCCATGTCTGAGTAGGGGAAAAAAGCACAATTTATAGTTTTAATGTGATGGATTCATTAGTGGCTCATCAAAAGCTTCACCAGTCTGGAGCTGGGGTATAATTTATTTTCAGTAGCAAGCAGGAGGGATAGCAGAGGATATAAGTAAGATGTCCTATGTTCAGTGCTTTGTTGAGTGCCTACTATGTGCCAAGCAATATAACTAAATACCAGGGGCCCAGCAGCAAACAAAGTAGGCATGGGGGATCCCATGCAGACTTGTTCTTTTGTTTCAATGAAATGAGTCGTGATCCAATAATCCCTTAAGTCATTGGCATTACTAGGGTTTAATGGAGAGAGTCTTCATGGTAGCCATATATTACAATCAAGTGGAAGAGAAATTACCCTCAACTGTAAAATGTAACCTTATAATGCCACAAATGATTTCAGAAAGCACCCACATTTTACTCCAAGCAAATATTTGAAACAAACATAAGCAGTCATCTTTCTTAAAAGGCTCTCTCTAAATAAATCCTCTGCCAGCATCTCTAAATGTGAATGCGCTTGGCATCATAACTGTGCCTCCCGGGAAGCTGGCTATAGGGAAGGCCAAGCTCACATGGGGGCAGCAGTGCAGCCACCATTCCCTTCCCCTGGCTAATTCATTGGGAATTCACCTTGCCTTTTGGTGGTCCTTGTCCTTAGAGATGCCGATGTAGAAAGATTTTGTAGAAAGGCTAAAGGTTTTCACCTCAGTGAAGTGAAATTAAAATACCTGCTTCCCATACCCCTCTCTTGCCATGACTCTTTGGTGGAAACCAATGCAGGGGAATTTCACAGTGGAAACATGAGTTGTGTTTTGTTCAAGTCATCATTTAGGTCTTCCATGATTTCTTCTTCTATATAAGGGTAATGTTAAATATTAACCTCTGCTTTAGCTAAATCCAACAGAAAAATTGGCTAGGTATTAAAACAGCTTCCTGCTGATGGTAACGCATTCATTTGCTTCTCAGAGCCAAAACATATTTAAAACAGCTAAACCAGTGCCATTTTCTCAAGACCCTATGCTTAAATACATTGCAATATGGGAATCCTATATTTTATCTATGATTGTTCTATAAACCTATAACTTCTCTAATAAAAAGAAGAAAACCCTTCTATAGTCCTGACAAGTGGCTACAAGTATGATTTTGTGAATTGTTGCTTGAATGTGATGGGGTCCCCCACTGTGAATAGAGACAGTTGTGGGTCCCAAGATGATAATTGGGTTTTCTGCAATGATCCTAGGATCCTGCAGGAGCTTTGGCATCTCTGCTTTGTTTTGCTTTTGCCCCTGCAAAACCTTTAATAAAATTTCTATTAAATGAGAATGTTCTTGCATTTCATCTTCACTTTAAGCAAATAATAAGAAAATCTGGATTTACACAATCAAGAAATCAGAAGGTGACTCCTCCCCTTGTAGAATGTATTCACAAAATAAATTCCTTTAAATCCAATTCAAAAGACACTGATTGAGTACTTTCTCCATGCAAACTAATGCATTAGACTCTCTTCATTAATTTTCATTTATTTGTTCATTTATGACACGTGTATCAAGAGCCGATCATGTCCCAACCACTGTCCTGAGCTCTCAGGCTACAGCCGTGAACAAATTCTCACATACTCTTACATTCCAATGTAGTTCTGTTTTAAAATGTGTGATTTACAAATGCCTTTTCAGGAACACCCCTATTTTTTTTTTCCTTTTTTATTTTTTCAGGTTTTAAAATTTTTTACTGTTAAAACAAAATCCAGATTAATATACTTAAAAACACACATACCAAGAAAGCAAATATTTCATTTTAAAGAAGCAGACCCCTTGACCTTTTCCCATTTATAGATATAATGATAATTAGCATTCCTTGAGTGCCACCTCCTATGTGTTTTGTAACAGGCACCTTACATATATTTTATTTTAATTGAATCATCACAACAGTCCTATGTGGTAGATTTTATTATCCTCAGTGTACAGAGTAGGAAATGAAGATAACTTTCTAAGTATACACAGCTAATAGCAGAGTTTAGAGTCAAACTGAATCTTCTTTCTACTAGATTGAATCCCATATACCCATCACCCAACATCAACAACTAACAGACAGTCTTGTTACATTATCCTTCCCATCCTTGGATTATTTTGAAGTAAATTTCAGACATCCTATCAGTCCCCCTGTAAATATTTCAGCATGTATCTCTAGAAGATATGTACTTAAAGACCATATTCTTAACTATCACATACACTGTACACTGTCTGTCTGAGAGTAGGTCTCTATTACTCTGTAACACATTAAAATGATTTATAAATCACTAACATTTACAAAGCATCTCCATCCTGTTATAATATCCCAAAGACCACCTCACCATATCACCCGCTGTTAGGGTAGGAATGCCTCTTCCCACTCATGATGTTAAGAAACATCTGGATTGGGGAGTGCCAGTCATGTTACCCCTATTTTATAAAGACACACTACCACATTCCACTATTGGTTTTTATCGAATAGTGAAAAGTAAGGTTCAGCCGTCAGTATTTATGGATTTGCTTTTGTAGCCTCATCCAATCATTTGCTGTGTAATTTTAGCAAACTTACTTAACCTCTCTGTGCCTCAGTCTCTCATCTGCAAAACAAGGACAATAGGACCACCTCGGTTTGTTTTGGGGGTGAAATGAATTCATTTCAAGCACTTAGAAGAGTGCTCAATAAGTGTTAGTTTTATTATTACTACCTGTTGATATCTCAAAAGGAGGCATCATGTAATGCATTTTGTAGCTTCATTCATAGTCATTTATTATCTCTGAGTGACCAAAATTTCCATTATTTTACATGCTTGTAATAATTTTAGTTGCAACAGCCATATTTTATTACCATAACAAAGTCTTAATAAACAAATGGTTTCACTTAGGCTATAAATCATCTGTAATTCATATTAGATTTTGAATAAATTGATGTAGCTGGGTGTTAGGCAGTTCTTTTGTGTCCCCTGTTCTGCACATGCAGTTGATTCATTTATGATTTTTCTGAGTTATAGTCCATCATCCCATGGTTATTTTTCTGGAAATTACACCACAGACAGCAATTTTGACTTGATAGAGAAGTGCAGCAATTTTTTTTGTTCCACAATGGAAGCGAGGCAAGTCTTTGATGATAATTATTCCTCTTGTGTCTTCCCGTGATAAAGGAAATCTTTCAATTGCACCTTTCAGGTGAAGCCCTGGTGTTCTGTCATTAGCAGTGTAGTGTTATATTTTGAAGATTTCTAGGTTGTTATTGAATCATTTTGTTTTTTAAAAAAGGAGAAGGAAAAATATGTTAAGACTTACAAAAATGCATGTATTATCTTGATGTTGCCAGTATTGAATTTAGTTTTAATATCTCTTCTCCATGGGAAAAAGAGTATTTTGTTTAAATTTTCTTTCATTGCAACTTGGTTACTCCTTCTCAACTGTAGGAGCCAAAGTATTTGCAGGCTGCCAACAAATTCATGAGCTACCAGAGACACATTATCAGCATGGGTGGCTGACAGTCTCACATATTATCACCAGACACAGCACGACAGAAACCTAGATCTGTCTTGGGGACAGCACTTGTCTGCAGGTGAATCTGCGGCACATACCACACAAAAAAGTGTTGGACAGGCACAGCCCTGCCCTAATTAAAGTTTGCTTCACAAGGTAGATGATGGCGATATATTCTGAACATACGGCAAACCAGCTCATAAATAAGAGTGAGCAAAGAGATAAGTGCACTGTGGTTAATGGAGGAAGAGCTTGTCTGGGAAATAAATACTGTTCTTCCAGTCATGTGGGAAAGAGTCCATGGAGATACTGGGATTTTGTAACATGAAATTAAATAATGAGAAGGGAGGGAGAGCATTCTGAGCAGAGAGAATAACATGAGGGAAGGCTCTATGGCAAGTGCGGCATGAATAGATGAAAGAGAGCCTGAATAAACATGCTGGAAAGGTACAGAATTAGACGAAAGAATTTGAGAAAGGAGGTGGTCTCCAGGGAACAATGGAGTAAGCCTCTGAAGCAAGGGATGAAACTCTTATTCCCAATGCCTAGCGTAATCGGAATTCTCTCTCGTTGGTATTCATTTTATATTTTTGTTTATTTGTGTCTGAGCACGTTGCAATGTGTCACAGCTCTTTTTCTTCCTTTCTGTCACAAGTCTGATTCATCCATTTGACAGTCATTTATCACATACCTACCATGTTCCACACACTTAATTCTTCCAGAATTAGGTTTAGTTATGTTATGTTTCTTCCCCCAGAAATAAAAACATAAGTACTCTGGTTAAAAGTTCTTCAATGTCTTTGACTAAATGTGGCTTAAATAGTTCTTCCCTAGGCAAAATATAATGTATTAGTCAGCCAAAGGGGTGCTAATGTGAAATACCAAAAATGGGTTGGTCTTTACAAAGGGTATTTATTTGGGGTAGAAGTCCACAGATACCAGGCCATAAAGCGTTATGTTTCTTCTCTCACCACGGTCCATTGCCACATGTTAGAGCAAGACAGCTGCCGGCGTTTGCCAGGGTTCAGGATTCTGGGGTTCCTCTCTTCCCGGGGCTGCGTTTCTCTCCGGGCTTAGCTCCTGGTTCCTCCACAAGGTCAGCTGTAGACGATCAGGCGAACGGCTTGCTTCTCTCCTCCTGGGGCCTTCTTTCCAACATTAAAACTGCTTCTCAAAAGACTGCTTCTCAAAATCTGCTCTTGCCATGCCTTTTATATTTGATTCCCCACCCACCAAGGGGTGGGGCTCAACACCCTAATCATAACCTAATCATGCCCAGATTAACAGATCAGTTTACAAGCATGATCCAATTATATTTTTGGAATTCATAATTACATCAAATTGGCCAATGGTTACATATAAGTATATATTTTCGCTTCTTCTGAAACTACAGAGATAAATACAAAATGGTGGTTGCCCTCAAGATGCCAGCTTCCTATGGGGTCACGATCCCAGCCACCAATGCACTGGGAACTGTCATAAATAAAGTTGTGAGCCAAGAGTGTTACGGAAGCCGGAGGACAGTGTGGCTAACCAGCCAGATTTGGAGAATGGTGGAAGCCACACAGGAGTAACCTTGGCTCTGGGTGACAAAAGAATAAGAATCTATAAGGAGCAGAGCTGAGGGTGTGAAGGATTTCCTGGCAATGCAAACAGCTCAGGCAAAGGAATAAACCGGGCATTGGGTTTTTGGAAAATGCAGAAAGTTTGTGTGACTTTAATGGTGGGATGGGAAACTGGAGAGTCACAGTGGAGGCAGAGTGGGCAGGGCCACAGGTGCTGTAGTCAAGAAAATGGCCTTGACTTTATTGACAGCAGGAGGCCAGCCCAGCATTCTGTGCAAAGAGTCTCACAGGCCAGTCTGTCATAGTGAAGATAATGTGTGGCTGTGGGAACGGTGGACAGGAGAGTGACAGGGAGAGCAATAAACTAAACATGACACTGGACAGTTGCTCCAGAAAACACCCACCAGTTTTCTACATGGAGGGAAAAAAAATGAGGACAGGAAGGTTCTCATTCTAATTTGAAAGATATTTTGGAACCCTCAATATGTGTTCCAAAATATAAATGTGTTAAGCTATAAATGTATTTTCATTGAGATTGATTTCTTACATTTTCACTATCAAAAACGTTCCCATGATGTAATCGTCAGGGTCTACCAGGACGTTTTCTAGTTATGAAGCTGAGTCATCTCTCAGCTCAGCTTCTGGTACCTCAGTTACCTACCCAAGGTCAGAAATGAGAGAATTTCTGACAGATTTTAATGAATATAACAGAAAATGGTTGAGTTAAAATTCAACTTCAAAAGAAAAAGCTGCTTTTTCTTCCTGAACAAACTAGGAGGCCGCCAGTCCTCAGGCCACATTTTCAGCCTCCTGAGGCAGCCACTTGCCTTGGTAGCTGGCTTAGGGGGCTTTTAACTGTGGGGGAAGAAGCACAGGAGAGCCAGCCTTTTTCCAAAGCAAACAGATATATCCCCAAACCATTGCCTTCAGCATTCCTTGAAGCCATTTCCTTGGAATTCCTTGAAATCCACCGATTTGTTAGGGTTCACTGACCCTGTAAACATGGCCAGAACTGATTTCCTGCTCATTCAGGCTGCTAAGCAAATCTATCTCTAATCCTTTATCATGTGTTGAGTAGCTAGCAGGAAAGACAGAAATTGCTTTATCCCTTTCCTCCTTACCCTTTCCCAGCAACCTCAGACAGCTCCTCCCTCACACTTCCCTATGGCTTCAGACTCCAGTTGCAGGTGCCAAGCCCTTTGTCTTTCCCTACCCTGCTTAATGTGGACACAGAACCACTCCTGGAATTCCCAAGAGCAGCTGGCCAGCATGGGTCAGGATTAGCGGCTGGCCAAGGCCAGCTGCGTGCACTGCGGACTCTGGTGGCCGAGGAAGAGGGCGTCTCCGGGGCATGCATAAGCAGGCACCCCTCATGTCCAACAGCTCCAGCAGCACCAGCATAAGGCTGGCCTTTCACTAGTTTTACCAATTTGTGTCCACTTATTTTCTCTTTTACACTTCGTCTGAAGTCCTCGGGCCTTCTTTGAACGGAAATGTTCAGGAGATGAACATTATGGTAATTGGTAATTGTACAAGCACTTTGCAAACATCAAGTGCTTCATAAAGCTGAAATGCTACTAAATTCAGTGACAGGTTTATAGGCCTGAAGGCCCTCAGACTCACTATGCAGATATAAACAAAGAATTTTATTACCTTTTTATTATTTTTAAATTCGTGCTGATTTCCTGCTATATTCAAGGATATGATGAGCACGTAGGTCTCCTCTCAGTCTACAAATGTGCCTTGTTGAGAAAGCTTCCTCCAAGATCTCTAGCTCCCACAAACCCCACTCTTGAAAATGTTCCCATGTGGAATAGCTGGTCCCTGCTGATCAATTAGCCCATTAAGAATCCCTATCCTCAGAGAAGTGGATGTGGCTCAAGCGATTGGGCTCCCACCTACCACATGGGAGGTCCTGGGTTCGCTTCCCAGTGCCTCCTGGAGAAGATGAGCAAGACAGCAAGCTGGTGCAACGGGCAGGTGCGGCGAGCTGACGCAATAAGATGACGCAACAAGGAGACACAAAGAGGAAAGACAATGAGAGACACAAAAAAATCAGGGAGCTGAGGTGGCTCAAGCGATTGAGCGCATCTCTCCCACACGGGAGGTCCCAGATTCGGTTCCCAGTGCCTCCTAAAGAGAAGACAATCATGAAGAGAATGGACACAGAGAGCAGACAGTGAGCACAAACAGTGAGGGGGGGGCAGAATAAATAAATAAATAATAGATCTTAAAAAAAATAAGAATCCCTATTCTTGACCTTCCAGCAAGTAGAAGCTGATGTTCTCTAGCTTGAGGCCCTTCCTTCCTGACCTAGCCATTGTAAGAACTGTCTGTGTTTCTGTTGGGAACTACAAAATAAATCCATGACGAACTTACCTCTCTCTCTAGCTGAGTCCTTTGCAAATCTTTAAAAATATTTCTAGGCCATTTAGACAAGACAGATAATATGTAAACCAGAGTTTTTCAAACTGCTGCTCAGGACTCATTAGTGGTTCTTAAAATCAATTTAGTGGGTTTCTAACTAGCACTTTTTCTTCTTTAAACTTTATTTCAACTTCAAAACATAAAATAACAGACAAAAGGCAGCTTAACAATTTATGGAACAATTGCTTTAAAAAATCCTATCCAGGCACATTCGTCTTATTAAATCCTAAAAACAAATTCAGTTGTTTCTCCAGTGTTCCAAAAGATGATTGAATGTACACATATTGGTTAAATGACATGACCAAGGTCTCCTTGTTAATGAGGAAAATGGAAAAAAAAAATGCTTTACCATATTCACATCTCAGAAAACTAAATCCCGTATTCTTTTATTTTTTTTACCTTTAGCATTGGTACAGTACCTTCTTTGCCTTTGCAAAAAAAAAAAAAAAATTACAATATTACTGTTAACTATAGTCTATAGTAAGTTACATTAGTTGTATCTTTCCCATGTACCACCATATTCTTAACCCCTTGTAATAGAGGAACATTCTTGTATTTGTATTATTAACCACAATCCTTATCTACCACCAAAATCTCTATATGATACAGTCCCTAGATTATCCTCTAGCTGTCTTTCAATTAACATTAACCTTCCTAGACTACCCCTTTCAGCCACAATCCCATTTATAAATCAGCTACTTTTAATGGTGATGATAATTATAGCTGCTTTTTAATAAATGAAGGCCAGTGAGAGAAAATACAAAAGCTCATTGCAGCATCAGAAGTAAATACATTTTTATGAAACTTGTTTCGGGTGTGTGTGCATATATGTATATAAACTGGGGTTGTGATATAAAATGTGTCTCTTATTGGGGATCATGGTCAAAAAAGTTTTAAAACCTTGATCTATGCAGGCCTCAAATCCTCATCCAGGAACCCCCAAGCCATTTTGCCTAATTGCTATAAGTGCCAGGCAAGAGCTCAGAGAAGAGAGAGACATCAGTTTATCTGGGGTTATTTTGGAAGAGTCCGTGGAGTTGGTGGATGTGAAGCTAGGCTTTGGGAATATGGTAGAATTAGACAAGTAGAAATTGGAGGGAGCCAGAGAAAAGGAGAGGGCAAAGCAACATGGAGTGTGGAGCACAAAGCCAGGTTAGAAGATCTGGCTCCTAGTCCTGCTTCAGCTCCTCAACTGTGGAGCCCCAGGGGTGCTACTGGCCTGTTCTGACTCATTTGTTTCTGATCTCTAAAATTAGTATAATCCTATCTGCCCTGCATAGTAACTGTAATCTTCACATGGAATAAGGTATGTGAAACCACTTTGAAAACTAGTGTACCAAACACACCCAAGATATGTTTGTTAATTTTTCTAGGTGAAGCAAATGTCAAGATGAGGATGTGGGAAAGCATTGTATGTGGTTGGGATAAAGTGAGCATGCACCTTGGCACATTTAGTGTTGGATGTTAAGAGACCAAGGGACCAAAGAACTACATTTAAGGAAATCTGTAAAGATTTTGAGTATCTGGTGAAGGTGTCTGGACTTGATCTGGTAGATAATGGGAAATTGGGTGGTTGATAGAAACAGGAGTGACACAGAGTTTTGTTTCAGAAAGACTGATCTCACTGCATTGATTAGGGAGAAGTCATGAGGCCCCAAATGATGGCAGTTGCATTTGGGAATGGAAAGGAAAGGGACAGAGCTAGAAAAACCTCTGAGCCCAAATCCAGTGTGATGCTGCACACTGGGAGCACTGGGGCTCTGGAGAAGAAGGGGAGGCAGGTGTGAGTGGTAAGGGAGGGGAAGGGTTCCTGGGTGGCTGCGGGGTTCCAGCCCTCATGACTGAGTCCGCTTGTGCCAGTCACAGAACTAGGGCAGGCAGAAAATGATGCTTGTGGGAGAAGATGAGTGAGATCATTTCCACCCAGGGGAAAACTGTTTATATGAACCTGTTCCATATTCTTGCTGGGCCCATTCTCTGGAACAAACAAGCCACTCACCCAGTCTTGCCTCACAGGTGGCATTCTCTAGAACTCTGAGTAAGCTTGTTTTTCCTCTGTGAACTTCTCCCTCATAGGAGAATGCTCTGCAACTAACGTCCTGCTCAAAAGGAGACAGAACACTTATTTCAATATCTTGGGCTAATTCAGTCACATCGACTCGTGTTCTATTCGTAGACTTCATCCCTCAGGTTAACTTATGTTATGAATACAGTGCTCGTATACCACATCCTACTAAGTCAAGTACAAAGAATTAGCCCAGAGCAGCATGGCAGGTGAGTTCAAAAGCTAGGTGTAGCTTTTGCTCTGCCACTTACTAGCCGTGTGACTCTGGGAAATGTTCTTTGAATGCTCTGAACCTTGATTTCCTAGTCTGTAAAATGGAGGTGATGATAATTATACCTATCTTGAAGGATGGGTCAGCACCTGCCTCTGCAGGAGCAAAAAGCTTATCAGGGTCACTCCTTTCTGGTACATGCCTTTAAGCCCAGCTGCAGGCTCTTCAGGCAAAATAACCTTTATTCCAGCTCAACAGTGGTCCAGAATGCCATCATGCTTTGCCAGTGTTTCTCACTAGGAATAAGCACACAGAGCTGGGACTATTCCGTGAGCATTACTCCTGTCTCTCCAACCTGGGGGTGGGGAGAGGAACAGAGAGGAGAAAAAGGAAGCCCCTGGCCACAATCGCAGAGATCCGGGACAGCTGGCTCTCTCCTGCCCCCATGAGCACAGGCCTTGGGGAATTCCATCTGCCTATTTATCTACCATTATAAATAAGCATGATATGCAAGCTTCTACTATTTACATGAATAGAGTGTTCATTATGATAAAAGTCAGGTATTTTCCAGCTAAATCAGAAATCATATGAAAGAGCATGCCTTTGAGACCCAAAGGTCATAGAGCAGCGAGATTAGGAGTCAGAAGTTCTGATTTTTAGTCCCAGCTTTGCTGGCTATGTGAGCTTGAGTCAGTCCCTCCACGCCCCAGTTTCCTCATCTGTAAAGTAAAAGGAATGCCCCGCCCCAACTTGTACTTAAACGAGAGCATCTTCCCTAACACAAAGCAGTCAGGAACCTTTGAAGACTTAACAACGATGATTCCCATATGGAATTTTCCACATTTTTTAAAACAGGCATGAAAATTGGAGCTCATTTTTCAGTCTTTTATGTTTATTTATGCTTTCAATCAAAACCATACTGCACAATGGAAGCACTTCTAACAAACGATTCCATGAAAATTTGGCCTCTTATTGGCCAAGCAAAAGCCACTTATATAGAAAGGAGTATATATACTTGCATGGCTTTATGTGAAAAAAAGGAAAGAGATGCTTGGCTCTCTGTTACACACTTGAAGTCCATTTTTTCAGAAATGTGGCGCATTTGTCATGTTTTTATCCTTACAAACTCAACAAAACACAATAGCCCTGTTTGATGGCATATAGTAAATAAAGGTGCTTTCTTAGGCTCCCAGGAAGTAAATAATTGGCATATTAACTTCCCATGATTCAATCTCAGGAATTGTATGTGAAAATGAAAGAAATAAATGGAATCATTTATTTAGAATAAGTGGAAAGTCCAATATACTGCCATCAATAGCTGCTTACCTTCTCATCCACCTTCCAGCATGACCCTCTTTTACTTCATTTCTGATGGAAGCAACAGAAGTGATCTTACTTCACTCCCAACAAGCATGAACTCATCTTTTTTTATGAGTCTCTTGAAATCGACTGGCACCTTACAGACATTTTTCCTAATTGGATCCCCTTCATCATCTTGGTTTGAGAGCAATCCTTTCAAGACAGTGTTATCAATAAAATATATATCCAGTATTCGAAGAAAGGGTTGAAAATATAGCTATCCTATGTCAATAAAATGGCTTGTTGATGAGAATGAGAAGGGTCACAAATATGGTGGCCTTTTTGTTAAAGCACAGAGCAGGTGACATTTCTCTCATTTCACAGAGGAGTACACTGAGGCTCAGCAAAATGGGAGGCTAAAGCACATCTAGGGGCTCTTAGACATAGTATTTTATTTATTTTCATTTTATCCAAAAGTTTTAAGAAAAAGAATATATATATATATATACATATATATATAAAGGCCACAATATGCTGAAAAGAAATGAGACCTTAGAATGATTATTTTAAAGCTTGTTTTTTGCAACATCAAAAATCAGTTTTCTCTAGCAATTAGGTTAGCATATATTTTGCTGAAAATAATAGGAAAATTAAATGTGGTCCTCCTTTCAGTAAAACTATGGTTTTCATCTTCTTCCTCTATTATCTTCCTCCATTTTTCCCTAATCTTTACTATAAGTTCTTTGTACACAATGAATGTTCCTTTATTCTTACCCAATGAAAAGGACAGAGTATTTTTTTTGCAAGTTCATTATGCTGAGAGTTTCAGCTGGTACATAGGGAGAAATCTATATTGAGATCAGAATATATACAGGCTTGGGCTTGTTTTTGGAATTTGTTTTGTCCCTGCTTGGGCCCTCCTATAGATTTGGGAGAGTTGTTAAAATTGGACTTAGTTCTCTTTTGCCCTTTAGCTTCATCAAGAAAACATTCTTTATATTAAGTGACTTTAAAGATTTATAACTTTTAAACAAGACATTTTTCCCTTCTATAAACAAACTCTATTAAGGGTGGCATATGAATAGATGAGACCCTTCTGTGACCTGATAGAGACTCCAGTTCCCTAATGTGTATCCTTTCTTCACTTTCTACTTATCCAGATTGGATTCCATGCTCTGTCATCTCAATAACACTCGTGTATACACTCCAGATTCCTTAGTCTATCATCTTTTTGGTACACCCATCTGCCAAAACCCAAACCAATGATGAACCCAGCTCTCTGCTTTTGGAAGTACTGGATCTGAGTAGCTGAGCCCTATTGGAGAGAGCTACACACAGTGGACTGGTTCCCTTATAATTTCTTCATCACCAACCTCAAATGGACCCCCAGTACTGCCCAACTACCTATCCTAGTTCACTTCTCTGGTCACTTTTATCCTCAATTATTTTTTCAAACCTATCTTTACTCTTTTCAAACCTCCAACCCTACAACCTCGTATCTCATTCTCAACAATGACTTACCTCCTACTTCACAGAGACTATAGCAGCCATTAGATGGTGACTCCTCCCATTAATCCATCAAACATTAAAACCAGCCTACTTCTGCACCTTCTCTTTTCCTTCAACTCTCCTCGTCTGTCCTTTGAATCACATCCTCTCCCAGATTCTTGCTCTTATATAGTCAACCGTTCCTTCTCAACTAGGTCCTTTGAATTGGCTTTTAAAACGTTTAAGTCATAACCATTTAACAACAACGGCATAAATAAAAGCTTTCATTTGCCTAACAACTCTTGACCTATAATTTTCTGTCTCTTTCCAACACAGTCAAACTTCTCAGAAAAGTTCACCACACTCACTGTCTCCATTTGCTCTCTTCTCACTCAGTCCTCAACCCACTTACATCTGTCTCCCACCTCAACCACTTTACTAAAGAAGCTTGTTAGGTCAACAATGGCCTCCATTCCTCTAAACTAGATGGACATTTTTCAGTTCTCTTCTGAAATGTCTTTTTTTTTTAAGATGTATTTATTTATTTCTCCCCACCCCACTTCATTGTTTTGCACTCTGTCTCTGCTCTCTGTGTGTTCTTCTGTGTCTGCTTGTCTTCTCTTTGGGCAGCACCGGGAACCGATCCTGGGACCTTCTGGAGTGGACAGAGGCTGCTCAATCTCTTGTACCACCTCAGCTCCTTGATCCTGCTGTGCCTCTCACTGTCTCTTCTGTGTCTCTTTTTGTTGCATCATCTTGCTGCTCCAGTTCTCCACGCAGGCCAGCACTCCGTGCAGGCCAGCACTCCATGAGAGCCAGCTCTCCACTCAGACCAGCTCACCATGTGGACCAGCTTGCTTTTCACCAGGAGGCCCCAAGAATCGAACCCTGGATCTCCTATATGGTAGACGGGAGCCCAATCACTTGAGCCACATCTGCTTCCCTGAAATGTCTTTTTAACAGCTTGTAATACTGCTGAGTGCTTCCTCTTCTTACAATACTCTTTTCCCTTGTCTTCCCTGACTCAATACTCTCTTTGAGTTTCCTCCTAATTTTTGGCCATTCATTCTCAACTTATCTTCCTTTGTCCATTAAATGCTAAAGTTAAGGTTTTATCCAAGGCCCACTTCTCACTCTATTCTCTATCCCTAAGTGACTCCATCTATATTGCTGGATTAAAATAACATGGAAACAGACATGAGTCACAAATTTATACTTCTGTCAATATAGATACATAGATGCAATTTACTTATCTCCATTTATATGCCTGAAAGACAGCTAACAGTCACTATGTCCAAAACCAAAATCGTGACTCTCCCCCCAAACCTGATCCACATCCAGTGCTCCCACTTCAGTGTTGCCTCCATTCTCGTACACAATCAGAAAGCTCAGGAGCTAGTCCTGATGTTCTCTCCCTCATCCAGTTGTTTTGTAAATCATCTCTCAGCAACTTTACTACCTTCAGAATTTGTAGTCAGGATAAATAGTTTAGAATGTTATGATTGTCATTATTTGGTTGAATTTTTTAAAAGAACTGCATAACACTTTAATTTTTAACACACCAAAACAAGAAAGATTTATAAACGGGGAAATGATGTAAGTGTAAAATACTGTATGAGGTCAAGTAATTTAAAAAAAAACAAAACACAATTATATGCCAGGAAGCATTTTGTTTTTTAAAAGAGAAAGAACATTAAGAGTGGGGCATCATTCTTGTTACCTTCTCAAGGTCAGAATCCCTAATATACAGAACTGAGACACATAAAGGACAGCAAGCTATAGCAGGAATTTCAAAAAGTCTAAATAGAGCAATGCCTTACCTTCTTAGAGACCTGCCTTCCTTACATTCCTTACATACATGAAGCTGTAAGATAAAGTTTAAAGTTAATTTTCTATTCATAAAATCTTGTAAATGGCATCATCATATTATATTTCTCAAGAGATCTGTAACTTAGCCTATGAAAGAGGCATCTCTTAATGTACTTGAAAATATTCTCTTTAGTTCTAAGCAGAAAGCACTACAGATTTAGAATGAACATTTTACCCTATTCTCTCTTGGTCTTGACTGTTTCTACACTAGTAAAGAGAAATATATTCTTCTGTAAAGTCTCCTGAGAATAGAGTGCTAAATGCATCAGGATATTGAATTTGTTGGAAAAATAAGAGTTGCGTTTTACAAATAAACTGTTGTACCCATATTGAAAGCTCGATATTCATAGGAGCTTTCACAAATAATATGCCTCCTTCTGTCATTACACAAAGCAACCTCCATCAGTTAATAATAAGCATGACTAATTATTAACCTGAACAGATGACATCAGAGAAAACTGACATAAATTATCCCAAAATGAACTGTGAGTGAATCTGTCCATTTAATGAACCTAATTTACATGATTCTTCTCCCTGCTGTTCCCTTTGTAAATAATCTTTCATTTGAATAATTTCCAGCCCAAAAGCTACAGTCATAATTATTCTGGGCATTACATGGTTTTGATGGGTAAGCCATTCTTTCAGCCATGACTTGCAAGCTGTTCAAACCACTGATCACTACACCCTGCTGGTAGAATTTTGCTCAGGTAGTCAGCTCAAGGCCTTGGCCAGGGCTCATATCACAGATAGAGACTCTTTGAATGGGAACTCATGGGACCTAGAACCATGCTTACAATATCCTTTGTCATTTCTGATGTATGAACAGCAGACAAACGTGCTTCTTTTTATACATAACTATGAATCATCTTTGACACCATCAGAAGGATCAGTGGTAGGTACAACACCTTCCCAGAGCTCCAAGTTCCAGCAGACCCCTTTAAGTCATTTTGGGAGGCACAATGGGGATGCCAGCAGTTTGTTTTCCATAGTATTTTCTTGTTGACTGCAAGACCACTTTATGAAGCCATGTCATTGATTTGATCGACTACCGCTTGTGGCAGTTCTCTCCAAGCTATTGAAAATTACTTTTCTTCCCTCTTTGCATCTTGGTCAAACACCTTATTCTGAAAATTGGCTCACTCTCACCTTCTATTTCCACACATTGCCTAGAAAAGGAAAGAATTTTAAAAGAATTCCCTCCTGCTTTTGCCACCACACACATTGAAAAAAAAAATCAAAAGGAATTTAACGTTTCCTGTCACACACGTACTTGCATGTGCATGATCACACGCAATTAGTTGCCTACACAATAAAAAGGAAGAGAAGCAAGGAAAAACACATCCATAGCCTCTTTTAGTATTAAATCTATGGGATGCACTGCACAGTCAAACCATCTATTAAGGTCAAAGCCATTATCTCCTCCTCTGGGCATCCAAACTGCCCTTATCCGTCATTTCAGTGAATAAAGGAATAAAGACTAGAAAATAGGATAGTT
The DNA here is from genome assembly GCA_029593785.1 of Cabassous unicinctus. Lineage (NCBI taxonomy): Eukaryota > Metazoa > Chordata > Mammalia > Cingulata > Chlamyphoridae > Cabassous > Cabassous unicinctus. The sequence continues at coordinate 16,321 of JAQZBX010062878.1, forward strand.
GCAGATTTGAGAAACAGTAAAAGTGCCGGCGCCAAGGATGGTAATGGTATCACGTCTATTATTACAGTCATTTTTATATTACCAGCATCTGAAGATTATATTATCTAGCATTCGAAGATTGTTTTGACAATATGGTCACAGACAGATAAGATACAAAGAAGGAATAACCTTTTCAGGAAGAGACACATTTTTATGAGTGTGTAGGTGTCTGCATGCATGTGTGTATGTGTGTATGCCACACATGTCTGAACTTGAACATGCTCCAGTCACACCATACCCAACCTGGGTGATTAAATAGATCACCCAGTAGGAATTTCTGCAGCTCATCTTCAGTTTCCTTGGTCATGTCCACAGGAGTATGTGTCTACAAGAGCCTGATTTTTAACAAGTTGCTCAAGTTAATCTTGACAAATCCAGTTCTGGGTAGCTGTTTGGCTTTGAATGTTATTTTATTGTACCCTAGTTGCTACATAGATGGTGG
>JAQZBX010062879.1:0-16798 GCA_029593785.1 Cabassous unicinctus
ACATGTATATGTAAAGAAATTATAGCATTTAATTATTACACATTATACATAAATGATAGGTGCTATATAATGTATTGCATATTATATGGCTATATTAATCATAGTTATAAATACATTAAGATGTTTTCATATACAATAACTATATAAATTAGTAGTATATAAATAAATAACAATATAAACATCTTCTCCAAGCCCAGAAGATCGCCATATATCCCAACTGCCCCTCAGACCCCAAGAATATCAAGTATCCTTATTCACATGATAATAATATCTTTGCTTTCCTTTATTTTGTTATCATCTATGTATGTATCCCTGTAAAATAGCTTGATTTTCTAGATTTTGAACTTTATATTAATGGAATTATTCTGTAGTGCAGTAGTTCTCAACTGGGGATAATTTTGCCCCCCAGGGGACATTTGACAATGTCCCCAGATATTTTTAGTTGTCACAATTGGAGTGAGAGTGACTGCTGGCATCTAGTACGTAGAGGACAAGGATGTTGCCAAACATCTTACAATATACAAGGCAGCCCTCCATAACAAAGAATTATCTACCCAGAATGGCAGTCATGCTGTGGTTGAGGAAACCTTTCTGTAGAGCGTTGCATTGAATGGATATACCACAAATTTAGCTAACTAAGCCATCACTGATGGATTTGGGCTGTTTCAGATTTTGGCTGAAACAAACACTGTCTCTGTGAACATTCTGGTGTCTGTATCCAGGTCATATGAGCAGTTTCTCTGAGTGGAGTATTTTGGTCATAAGATAAGCTCATCTTCAACTTTCCTAGGTATCCCCAATTGTGAATTTAGATTTTTACCATCACAAATTAAGATTTAATTCTTTTATACCATAACCATCAAATACATGTTCTTCCCCTTACTCTTCAAATTTATTTATATCACAATTTCATTTAAAGCAATCTTCAGTGTTTATTTTCACAAAGTAAATTTACCTATATCTGAGCCATGATTACATTTTCTTTTCCATATAAAAATAATTTTGGGGGCGAGCAGGTTAATAATTGCCTAATTATTTTTTGTTTGTTTAATTTTCTATGTACCTGTCATTAATTTATCCTCAGATTCTTTCATAAAACCATAAAACTCCTGGAAATATGGTCAAATAAAACAAGTAATCTCTGTTCCATTTTTTTCTTGGAAAAGTTCTCCTTCAGCCCTGCTTTTCTATTATTAATTGTACTGTTTAGTTTGTAGGCAGGTTAAAATTTTTTTTTTCTCGATCATCTTGAGGATAGTTTTTGTGTTTTTCCTGTGTTGGATTCACCTGTTTCCTGGAATCGTTGATTTCCTTCCTTAGTTTTAGTGGAGCACGTTTTGGTGGGGTAGCTTTGTATTTTACTTTTCCTCAGCTTCATCTTTGAAACTCCTCCATTGTATTTTATTTTATTTTATTTCTCCTAACATATTTTCAGTTTCCAAGGGTACTTTCTTAAGACCTGAATGTTCCTTTGTTTATTAGCATCTTGGTGTTGCTTATTGTTTCTTATTGCCCTTGTAAAATTAATTAGTTTTTTTTTTTTGCATGTTCCCTGCACTGTTTCTGTTTCCTCAGTCTCCACACCCCACAACTTTTTTTTCCTGTTCATTTCAGTTTCTGTTTTTCACTTCAGAGATGTTTCTAAAATGTCTGCTGGCCTTTGCCTGCACACAAAAATGCACAATAAGGCAGACTGAAAATTCTATGTAAGTGGGCAGAATGGAGCAGGCCTATGACCATTTTATTTGAGAATCTTCCTCACCCCCAACGTTGATATCTGTAGATGTTTTTTCCTTTGGTTGTTTATTTCTCCAGAGTAGAAACTTCATTTTCTTGTCTGGGGCATAAAAGTTTGCTAGTCATTCTTTGGGGAACCTCGTCCGGATGAGGGCTGAAGCTCTCACCAGCAGGCAGGCCGTCACTTATTCCTTCTGATTCCAGTAAGGAGCTTCATTTCCACCTTCAGCGGTCCTCATTATGACCAAGTACAGAGAAAATGGGCACAACCTCCTCAGAAAATGAAACACCAGTCCTCCAGCTGATGAGGGGACAGTCACCTGTCTGTGTAGGCTGGAGAGAAATCCTGGCTTTGATCCCCAAGATTTCTGTTTTGGGCTCTACTTCAGTTCCTTGCTTCAAAGGTATCTGATGTCTCCAATTTCTGAGTATGTTCTGGGTGTGAAACATGTCAACTTACCTTCCCATGGACACTTAGTAGAGAAAGTCGAAGTCTGAAAAATTCGTCCCTCATCTATCTGATTTTCATCTTACACAATTTTGTTAACATTTCTTATCTACTGTGTCTCTTTTTTCATTCCTATCCTTGTGGGATTATACCTTTTTATTTTTTCTGTCATTTTAGTGGAGGTTTAAAAGGAGGGTAAAGGGAGAAAAATATATGCTTAATCCACTATCTTTACCCAGAAGCCTAATCCTTCTCTAAGTCCTAAGAGGATATGATATTTGATATATTTTTCTATATATATTTATAAAACAAATGATAAAATTCTCTCTCTCTTTTCTCATCTCCAATTCACTTATTAATATACTGTCATGAAGCTCTTTTATTTTGTCTTTGCTTCTTTCTCACCACCACACACACACATACAGGTCTCCAGTGACTTTCAAATAGTCGGTTTCAAAGGTCACTTTTCCTTTCTCATTTCACTCAGATTCTGTGCCTATTTTTTTTTTTTTTTGCCTCCCTTTTCTCTTGGCTTTCATGACACCAGTCTCCCTTGTTCTTTGCAGGCTTATGTGCATTTCTCTTCTCTGTCTATTCCTCCTGCACTTGTGGTCCCAAAGTTTTATTCTTGATCTCTTTGCCTTCCCTTTCTTTCCTTTTCTCCAGCTCTTTCTGCCTTCTCCTTGAGCATTTCCACTTATCCCACTGCTTTAACTAGCATTTCTAAACCATGTTAAACACAGTTTTGTTTTTAACACAAATATATCTCCTAAGCTTCTCTGTGGATGTCCAAAAAAGAATTCATTACATGCTAGGACCTCTCTTTTCTCCTCCATTTCCTCGAAGACTGCCACTCTTTTCCTTTAATATGGTTTATCTTAGTCAGGGGAAGGCACACTTTATCAGTAAAGGCCAGATAGTACATATTTTAGGCCAGATAGTAAATATATAGTCTCTGTCATAACTATTCTGACATACCTAAAGGTGGCCATAGACAACATGTGAACCAATGGGTGTGACCGTATCCCAAGGAAACTTTATTTACAAACACAGGCAAGTAGGCTGCATTTGACCCTCGGAACATAGCTTGCTGATGCCTAGTCTAGGTTAATAGCAAGATGATTGACTTGGCCATTCCAGCCAGAAACCTCTTGACTGAACTTGGCTTTCTACATCTCTCTGGTCACTATGCTGTGATGACTCCCTCCCCCCAGATCTGCCCTGTTTCCTCCCTCCCCTCACACTTCCCTCTCTCAGGTCCTCATCTCTTCCACCTGTCAACTGCAGTAGCCATCCATTATGTTTCTCTGCTTTCTGTCCTCTTGCCTTCTAACCATTCTCCACATGGCTTCCAAAGTAGTCTTAGGAAAGCAGAACTTATCCCGTTACTTCCTTGTTTAAAATATCAGGGCTTTGCAAATATCTACACTGCAGCACTACTCCAATTTTGGGAGCATACTTGAAGTGTTCGTTAAATTAAACACTTCTGGACCCCACCCCAGATTTTCTGATTACATAGATCAGCACTGGGGGCCAGGAATCTGTGTTTTAAATAAACATCCCAGATGAATCTGTAGCATGCAATGCTCAGACATTTGAGGAAAACCTGTCTATGGTAAAGGGCAGACACCATTCCTTAGAACACAAAGCCTTGCCTGGCTTGTCCATCTACCCAACCCCGCCTCTCACAACCTTCTCCCAGCCCGCCAAGGCTCAGCCCTTCTCCTGAAGTGCATTTTGTCAGAAACACCAATAACCCCTTGTCTTCTTGGCAAACTTCCTTTAAGACTCAACTCAAATATCAATTCTTCTAATATGTTTCCTTAAACTCCTTGATTTTTACCATGTACATATCTATATTCTAGTACCTATGACATGATAATTGCATTTATTTGTTTCTGGAGGGCAGGAACTATGTCTTAGGCATTTTGTATAACTGTATTTTAGTAGGTACAAAAATGATATAGTAAGTACACTAAATATTTGTCGATGGGTATAAAAATCAGATTGGGTATATTATCTATATTTTATAGATAACCCGAGATGCTGAGATGTTAAGTGACTTGTTTGAGGTCACCTGTATTGCAGAAACAATCAAGGAAATCCGAATTTTTTTTACTTTGAGTGCTTTTTCCATTATGTGTGCCAACCTTCCTGTCAGGATAGGATTATTCATGTGCTCAAGCAAGCCTTGAATCCTGGAAGTGTCCAATGGAACTTTCCAATTTGGGTACACTTGTTTGATCTGTTGATTATTTGATATGTGTAACTTCTCAGACTGACTAATGATTGAAAATGTCAGTCTAGAATCATGGTTCTTCACGAGTTTGACCGCTACACCATGTGGATTTCTGGAAATCCACATCTTAGGGCTGTCACATCTGGTTTTCTTCTTCTTTTTATTTTATATATGTTTATATTTATTTATGTTGTTCTCATTGAACAATCCTTTAGTTTCCTGGTTTTCTTCTTAAAATCTAAATTTTACTTATTCTGCCTACTTTTACTATAATGAATTTGATAATTCACTGTTCAAGAGAAGGAAGGTCTTTTGGTGATTGCTTTTTTTTTTTTTTCCTCTGCTTCTCACATAGCCACTGGGATTCAGGAATCCTATGAAGTGCCCCACGGGAGATGGCAGCTGGAATTCAGCAAAGGTCAGGGAGAAATAATAAAATCCTCTGAAACACTAGGTTAGACTGGACATAATTATATAGGAAAAGAGTAAATGCAAATTCTTGATGATTCGGGGCAGGTGAAGAAAGATATTACGTGCTCCCAGACACAGACCCGTGAGTGAGCTTCCAGTCATCACTAGCAGTTAGTTAGTTAGTTAGCAGTTATTTCATTTTGTCTTGTATTAAAGTTTGTTATTAATCATCTCTGTCTCCTCTTGAGTAGGAACCTTGCATTTTATTAATTTCATCCCACCTTGCACATAGTAAACACTCAAAAGAAGCGTGTTAAATGAAATGAGGGATCCTAAAAGCTCAGTTCAACTTTTCACCTTCGACCTATGGTATAATGGTAATTAAACAGTGAAATGCCCCAAAGGCAGGCAACCAAAGAAAGATATGAGGCACCATGTCCACCAGATAAACAACCTGGGAAAATTGAAAACAATTTAAGTTTTTATTGATTTTGTTTACATAGTAAGGAATCAGCAACTACAGCAGTTGCCACTTTAAGTGACCACGGAAAAACAATATATATATAATTACTTTACATGGCTATATTACAATTTTATAAAGTTAGTTACAAAACAGCCATATTTTGCTATGAACTGGATTCCTTTGGCTATATGTAAGCTTCCAATACCAAAAGATCTATGAACATATTGACATGTTAGCAGTGTATAAAGGTGAAAGGCTTAAACCATTTATACATCTTTTGAGCTTTAACATCAGTTTAACATTATTTTTTATCCATTGCTATATTAAACAATTTTAATATTAGGAAATAATGTTTTAAAGTTAAACAATAGCACCTTTTCTCATCTTGATTTTAACTATGCCAAGAAATCATGTTTGTTTCTTATCAGCCTTAATCAGTATGTGGAAGTTCTAAATCAAACCATTTTAGAAAGCTACTGAACAGTCTTATTAGCAACAGTCCATGTACACACTCTGTGTGCAGTTCTGAGGTTTGGCATGATGATTAAAGGCTGTAATTCTGGAGATGTGGAAAAGGAAAAGGTATTAAGAAGTAAATGAGGAAGAAGAACCAACACTCAGTGCATGTAATAAAAATGAGCTAAAACTTGAATAGGAATAAAAGGCATATTAACATACTGTGAAAATATTAGTGACCCAAAGTTCATTTAAAATCCAAAGTTTGAAATGTCTTTTGTTATGACAGGCATTTGAAAAAGTGATTGGGAAGAAATTCATGGACATGAGCATGAGTGATTTGTAAATCGAGTCTATGTGGCACATGAATTCATTATTGTCATTTTTTTATTGGTCACATTTTCGGGTTTTGGGTCACTGTTTCATCGTTGTAGATACTGCATTGCTAGCTTATTTCCAACATGTGGTCTGGGTTACTAAAGGAAAAAAAAAATACTAACTCTGTTATATTTTAAGACTGAGTTAAAGCTCTTGGGCCCAATTTGCTCCTAAAGTCACTCTGAGAACATTGCAGCGTGTTTTGCTGGAACAGAATCAGGACCTTTTGCATTGATGTGACGGGGCAATGACGAACATCAGGCTAAGAATGGGAATCTGTCCCCGTGGGTTTCCTCCCACCCCACCTCATTTCCTCTCTCTTCCGTTTTCTCTTGTGCATACTTTCACACACATCTCATCGCAAGTAAACCTAAGGCACTTTGCTGGGGACGTCAGAACTTCAGGCAAGAATGGGCATAGTAAGAGGTTCTTACAGTTTCAAAAAGCAATTTTGCCTCTAAGTGATAGAAAAGCACCATGTCAAGAACTCTTTTTCCAATGGTTATTTACAAAAATAATAGAAAAATTAGTAACAGGCTTTACAGGTAGCTGTTAACTGATTAATTTGAGTGATTTTTAAAAATATAGTACTTTAATTATAATATTATACTTAAGCTAGAGACAATTTAACTATAGCATGGGTGAGAAAGGGTGTCGCCTGCTCCTTTGCCATGCGGACACTGCTCCAGGCAATTCACATTCTGTCCATTAAGGGGTAACTGGCATTGCTCTATTGTAAAGCTGTAACACTGGGGCCTGCCCTTGGTTTACGCGTCTACATGTAGTGTATGGAACTCAGTATTTACAGATGACAGAACTGAATGAGTATAGTTTAAACCATGATCATAAAAGAAAAAAATTTTAGCAATCTTTGAAAAAAATTGTCAGTATCATTTTCGTGGAAGATTATGTGAATGAGAGATTTCAAAGAAGTCTTTGGGATAGCATTCCAAACCTTCTCTTTCTCTCTGTGACATCTGATGTAATCTGAATGTAAAGAGCTTAATGATTTTTTAAAATTTAGCCTAGATTTTACTTTCTAATATACTTTCCTGATCATTTATATAAGCTATACCTTCCTGATCAATTATATAAGCTCCTAATGTCCATCAAAATATCCATGCTAAATTGCTTTCACATTTCGTATCCGATAATAATTTGAACTATGGTGTGATACTATTAGTTAAAAGTTCTTTAAAAAATTTTTTAATAGAATCATTTATAATTTAATAATTTTGTTTACAGTGATTTTTTTCCCTTTGCGTGAGATTCACATCAATTTTAAAATAAACCTCTTTAGTATGCATTCTGAATGAAATAATTTTAAATGTAAGAGATGTATGACTATACTGGAAGTTATTAAGAGCTATGTTCAAGTGCCACCTGTAAAATATTAAGTGCTTTGACAATGAAGCTTTCTTAACACTCACTGTTTTCCTTCTCTTGCTGTAAACAGTTCATAAAACGCCATGTGTAATTATGAGTGTTAAGAAATAATCACTTTTACATTTTTTCTTTTGGGGAGGAACAAACACACAGTTTTTTGTTTTGATTTGTTATTTTTTTGGCAAGTGCCTCATTTTTAAAATGACTTCTCTCCCAAGTAAAGAAAATAAAATTAAGTGAATGTTCTTTCTTTCAAGATGAGCTGTATTTATTACTGGAGCGGAAGTTGTCGTATCCGTGATCATTGGCTTTGAACTTTAAGCAGGACTGCTTTTCCTCCAAGGACTGTTTTTCTTCAAATGACTGGCAGCAGCAGCATAAGCATGACTGTACAAAACAAAATAACTCATTATAAATTTATATCAGTTAGATACCTCTTCCTACTCTCTAGTTTATATGCATGATTGAAAATTCTTGGGCCACTTTCTTTCCATGCTCCCTCATATTTTGCTTTAAAATATATAATTCCATCAATAGTTGGATAATAACACGAATACAAATCTGGAAAAATATAAATAATTACATAAATAGCATATGATACTTTTTTTCAAACAGGACAATACAAAGAATAAAAATAAGATATAATTAGAATTCCTCACAAGAGAAAACCACTCTTAATATTTTTGTAAATATGTACTTCAAGACTTTTTCCTATGCAAATAAAAAGATTAGCACACACATATATACACGTGACTATATAGGTGTATGTATTTGTGCATGTGTAATTTATTTGAATGAGATTATATTATACATACCATTCCATAACCTGAATTTTTTTTTTCACCTAGCAGGGCCATAAACATCTTTCCATGTCAATGAATTTAGTATTGCATTGTCATTTTTTTCCAGCCACATGTTATTGTTATTCACATGTGAAATTTCAATTTTGTTATACAATAAGATTTTTAAAGTATACAAGCATCTCAGCTTTATTCTTCCAAGTTTTTTCTTGGATTTTTTAAATCTAAAACTTTGTTCATTCTGTTTGCTTTCTGAAAAACTAAATGTACATAAGAAGATGAAAGATCCACTATATTCTGTCCTGTAAAATGAGGGGTTTGATCTTGATGAAAGTTCACTTACAGGTCTAAAATCTCTGAGTTTATAAGTGGGCAAAGAATATTATAGACTGCCCTAGACATTACAAGGAAGCTAAATTCTTGCCTTTCCAATAATGAACCACTAGAGACAAATGGATTTATCCCATATAAGGGGAAGGACTACTTTATTTCACGTTAGATAGTTGAAGGAGTGAATGAATGGATGGGTGGCTGTTAGGACACAAGCAGCTGAATGAGGGAAAACTGCACATGTTCCACCGGAGCAGCACAGTTCTGCTTTACAAAGATGATGGGAAAGAGGATGTAGGAGCTTAATTAAATTTCATTTTTTCTCATAGTCAATGGAAAAAAGGACTAAATTGATTATAATCCTAATTGTTTGTCACAGCATTGCCCCAAATCTACCGGAAACAGGGGAAGAGAGCATTTAATCCATGTTTAGCTACTGTTTTATTATGTGGTATCTGTCAAACATCAATGTGTGTAATTTTTATTAACTTTCTGAGCAATTGCATGAGCATAACTGATTGGGTGAGGCAGTAGGGAGTGGTTGACTATGATTTATAAGCAAAAATTGACTATACTGATTTATAAGCAAAAGTCATGTTTAAGAAAGCATCCATGGCTAACGTGAGGGACAATATAAAACAATTTACTGGGCTAGAACTCTCTGGATATAAATGTTAATACTTCTGAAGTGTTATCTTTGACACCAGATTAAAAACAGCTTTTTACTTTCTTACACTCTCTTACCTTAAAGCAGTTTTTGAATCTTTTGCTTACGAAATAGAGAGCTATTGGATTAATGCAGGAATTCAGAGAGGCCATGTTGATGCCAATGTAGTCCAGTACCAACAGAAAGCTGCAAAACACAAACCAAAACGTGTCATGGGAAACATGCTGCTCTGAGCAGCGACTCAGGCAGACTTTCTTATGAAGGAAAAACTTTTTACTTGAATTGATCGCTGGTCTTTTGATAATGTTCTCTTTCCTTCCCCCTCCCTTTCCCTTACTCATTCTCCATCTCTGTCATTCCCACACACACCCCTCTCCCAATTCTCTCTTTTAAAATAAAATCTCCTTTGGAAGTGCTGAGGCTGGTTGGAAAGAAAGAAAGCATTTACAAAGTGCAAAGGAGAGTCCGCCCTGATGTTTTCAATCTTGCTCCTCACTCACCATTTCGACACTTTTGAAGTCTCCTTCACTCCTCCCTCCAAAGTAGAAGTGAGGTGAAAACTGGGGATCTTAATTAGAAAATGGATACTCTCTCTTTCTGCCTATGAAACGGATCAGCGGAGACACTTCTGAATGGCGTTTTATTTGCAAAACTATTTCTATTTCACCTTTCTTACCTCAAAAGTTCACATCTATTGGGATCATTCTCATCATAAAGAGTGAGCTTCAAAATCCTGCTGAGGTGAAGGGGAAGCCAGCAGAGGGCAAAGACAAGGACCAGGCAGAAGACGGTTTTGGCCACTTCCCGTCTCTGAAATAAAACCACAATCAGACCCTGAAGATATTTCTCATTATAACCACAGTGTTCTCTCTTTCAAACGGAATATTTGATATTGTTTACAAAAAGGCAGAGGCATTTGTAGAAATTCAGGACACTAAACTTTAAATCAAATGATGTAAATTAGAATGAAAACTATTAGAGATTCATTTTTTAAAATAATGGCTCTGTCTAGAGCCTTTTGGATTATTTAGAATATTTCTAAATAAATAACATAAAAATATACATTATATATTCAAGGATACCAGAAGCAAGAAAAGGGAAACAGTATGCTCTGGTGTGTAATAATCTTAGTCTATTATCATCACAATCATTCTCATATTCATAATCATAATTACAACCATGAGTCAGCAATTATTTATATTTTCTTACCTGCTTTAAGTGATCATTTAAAGCAATTTGCATGCCACTCTTCTTTCTCAACATTTCACAGGTCATCAGGGTATAAAAAAATGCAGTGATAGCCAATGGCAAGCAGAAATAGAAACTAAATAACCACCAATCTTTAGCTGTCTTGTAAAACTATAGGGAAGAAAGAATTTTTATGGGTAAGAAAATCTTATATAACAAATGTTGAATTTCAAAGAACATATTCATCAAAGAAAGAGTATCTTCTAATGTAGACTCATGTTATAAATGTTATATACATTCTTTCAGGCTACATCTACTGGACAAATAATTAAATATCCATATTAAATTTAACAAACTTTTCCTAAAAAGCATTTCAGCATTCTGTGGCAAGGTGGTAAAATTGTCCCCCAAATTTAAGCACTTACGCAGAATTGGAAATATCTGGTAATTAACTGTTTTCTGTAAATGTAAACGTGATATCCTTATTTGTTGTATAGCATAACACATCTGAATATGTAAAGATATCTTAGTGTTTAAGTGAAGTTTTCACTTTTTTAGCAAGTTGCTTAATGGGGGAAATATAGATATAAAAAGGTCTATATTAATCATTTAATTCAATAAACATATCAATTTAAACTCTCAACAAAGAAAGAGCACCACTACTTATGAATTATGTCTTTTATTGTTTTTCTGCTCTAAATGATCTCTTCTTAAATTGTTACTCCAATATATCTGCGTTGGAAAAGAATTTTATGTAACCTATGCAGTACTTTTTTTTTTCTTTTAATTAATAAGAAACAAGAAAACAGCAATCTCATTTCCAGTTTCACATTAATTCCCCTCTTTATTCTTTTGCTTACCATGATATATAAAACTCCTATACTTTTATATAGTCTTGTTATACATAAAATAGAAAATAATCATTGGTGACAGTTAGACCAGCCTGCTTTGCTATAACTTCTCTTAACCCACTCTTTCGGGAGGAAGAGCCTTTTTCACTTAGTATCTTTTACTCTTAGGATTGATTGTCCTATTTCCTGGTTAAATGTTTTTTAGCAAATGGCCAAGATAAAAAGTTCTTTGTAATGGCAGCTTTCCCTCTGGTATCACAGACAAAGAGAGAGAGCAGGCTTGCTGTTTAGAATCCATCCATGTCAAGATGACTTCTACTTGAATATTTGTGGAACAATACCCTCTCTGATGACTGAAGTGTTGTCTTATGCAGAATATGTAGAAGTTTCCAGTTCTGCAGGAACTTTGGATTGAAAAACTATCAATCCAAATCAATTCCTACATGTAAACTTGGTTTATCTGTGTACAGAGACATGATCTGTGTCCCTGAGAGTCAGAGGGGATCTTGAAGAAGTGTGACCAGCTTCCTGCAGCTTGGGTCATTAGCCAGCACTTGCCCTGCAGTCCTGAGATCCACACTCTCAATTTATGCCAAAGATAGTTATAAATCAATAGCTATTCCAAGAAGGGAAGATGGGGGAAAATGTCTAAATATTTATGAGGCAAGAGTAGAAAAGAATAAAAAAAGTAAAATTTACCTGCATGAAGGCTGTTTTCTGAGTGGGATGAAGCAAGCAGATTCGCAGATAACTTCCTTTGTAGTCAATGGTAATCATATCAAAACCTATAGCTTCCGGGACAGCCAGAACCACAGAGATTACCCAAATTAAAACAATTTCTACTGCTGTCCATTTTGGCACCCCGATTCCTTTAATTCGACTCCAAGAAGCAACAGCTCGATATCTGAAGATCAAAATGAATTGTTTTTCAAGCTGGCAGAGCCTCATTTTGTTGAATTACAGTTTATTTTCTATGTAACATAACAATCAGCTATGTTACAGTATTCAGGATACACCTTGCTTAAATATAAGCTCTTACCTGTCAATACTTAGAGCACATAAACTCAGCACAGTGATTCCCACGGAGGCCTTCTGTATGAAAGGCACCAGCTTACAAATCTCAGCTCCAAAGGGCCAGTCCTTTGCCAGCAGCTGCAATGAGGAGACATGAAGCTCTGTTATGGAGGCTTGCACGAGGCGCCTTCTGAACAGCACTGCTTGGTGGAGAGTATTTAACATGCAGGGTAAGATTCTTTCCTTATGGAATACTCATTTGAAAAACACCAGTGTTCAATATATGGAACAGGAGAGAGTATTGGGAATAATGGAAATGCAGCCAGCTCATGAGAATTCATTATGCATATACAGTAGCTTCCTAGGGCAGGTGCTGAAGTTCCCCTTACAAAATTGAACCTGCAGTGCTGATAATGTCTTTGATACTTTCATGGAGTCTCAAATGCCCATGTGATAGCCAGATCAAAATATAGGCTAATTAAAAATAAATGATAACTGTTCCTTACCTGAAGAGACAAGACTACTCATATGGAGAATTCTGTGCACATTTCTGTGCTTGTAGTCAATTTACACAACTGAACATTTAACTCAAGCAGAGCAGCCCGACTGTTCCTTGAACATGCCAGGCATGCTCCTGGCTTTAGGACTTTTGAGACAGTAACTGACCAGGCCTCCCAGTCTCCTTACCTGACTCTACTTTTTCTTTTTTCCATAGTATTTATCACCTTCTATTGCACACATTATAACATTTACCTCTCTGTTTTTTTAGTTTTTGCTGCCTGGCTCCCTTCCAGTATAAGCTCAAATGTGATGCTTAGAACAGTGTCTGACATAGTAGATGCTTAATAAATATTCTAGTCCCCCAAATATATCGCCACTGGCTATCCAGTGAATGAAAAGGCATAGTTCTTGCTATTATATGTATATTTCTCTTTTTCTGACTTTAGACTATACAGCCTTCTATTGTTAAACTTAGTTATTTTCTTTCTTAGGATACTTGGGTGTGTTCCACACTGGTAAATGAATCACTTTAGGTAAACATCTGGATATAATGTTCATGAGGTTTTGAAAATAAAGAAAAATATTTCAAATCCATGTTTTTTGTTTTTAAAAATAACCTTCGAAGTGAAAACTGTTTTGAAACACAATTGAGTCTGTCTGTCCTCTCACTAGAGAAAGTTCTTGGCTGAGTTTTTCAAGCTTGTTCTACAACTAGAATGGCATAAAGGCTGAAATATGTGTCTCATTACAAATATGAGTTGGAGAGTCAACATGGGACCGATTTCATTTCTAAGCTGGACATGAAGAATTACATGCGTGCGGGACATATGTTGGCAGACTTCCCACCAATATGCTTCATATAGGGGTCCTGGAAGCATGTGGGGCCAAGCAGGTAATGAGAGGGGCCAGGTGGGAGAAAGTCACTGGTGTCAGGAATACAACAGAGAGCAGAGAAATGGGTTGAACTCTATCAAAAAGGAACAGCTGCTACCCAACATGACACATTTTTGCCACGGGGACTCCAGATACAAAAATTTCTTGATTGTTCTCTAGAAGCCAGAAATCAGAATTTTTAAGGGAAATCTCCCAATTTATAAATGTTGACAACTAATTTACTTTTTAAAAACACTGTCAGAGAACATTGTGTTAACAAAATATATCTGTGGACCAGATTAGGTTTTGTTATGTGACTTGTGGATTAATCAATTAACTCATATCTCTGCTTGTTCATTCATTAATTCAACAAACATTGAAAACCCACCATGTACCAGGCACCATTCGAAGAGCAGGGTGTATATCAGTGAACACGGCAAACTCCCTACTCTTGTGGAGATTACAGGATAGTGAGGGAGGCAGACAAGAAACACATTTGGGAAGTGTGCATCTTAAGAGAAGGGTGGTGGGATTTGGGGTGCTTTTTTCAAAGGTTGCTCACAGACAGTATCTCTGAAGAAGCAACATTTGAATGGGGACCTGACTGAAAAAAGAGAACCATACAAGGAGAATTCGTTCTAGGCAGAGAGAAGAGCAAGTGCAAAGGCCCTGAGGTAACAATAAGTCTTGTGAGCTGAAGGAAAAGAAGATCAACAAGGCTGAAGCAGAGGAACTGAGGCCTAGTGATAGGAGGCAAAGTTGTAGAGAGAGGAGTTTGAATATTATTTTGAGAGAATCCATTCCAACATTTTCAGTAGGGAAGGGAAATGATCTTATTTATGTTTTTCAAAAGAACACACTGACTGCTCAGTGTAATCTAGAATGTGGGGGTCAAGACAGGAAGCAAGAAATCTAGGGAGAGGCTTTGTGAGAACTATGGACCGGGCCTTGGTCATTCTCTGGGACTGAGAAAAATGGGTTACAGTAAGTATATATTTTTAAAGTAGAGCGAGCAGCACTTGTTGAAGGATCGGATGTAGGATATTCTATCATTCTGATTGTCCTTAGATGTGTCAGTAAAGAAAATGAAACTAATACATTGCACTTATAAGGGGCCTGGCGCTATTCTAAGCACTTTACATATATGGCATCAGTGAATCCTCAAAGCAACCATTTAAGTAGTGCTATTATTAGTCCCATTTTATGGATAAGAAAACCAGAAAACCAAGGTAACTTAATTAACTTTCTGCATTGGTTTTTACAATGTGTCCACAAATTCTTTGATATTCTTCCCTTTAGAAGGTGGAACCCAATTTTCCTCCCCTTGAGTGTAGACTGAACTCAACGATTTGCTGTGTGTGTGTATGTGTGTGTGTGTGTGTGTGTGTGTGTGTGTAGGTACCGGGGATTGAACCCGGGACCTCACACATGAGAAGCAGGCACTCAACCGCTGAACTACACCTGCTGCTCCCCTCAACGATTTGCTTTTAATGAGTAAAAAGTAGTGGAAATGATGATGTGTGATGTCTGAGACTAGTTCATAAAAGGCACCACAGCTTCTTCCTTGCTCTTTCTTGGATCACTAGTTCTTAGAAGTCAGTGGCCATGTCATAAGGACACTCAACTCAAGCAGGTCTGGGGAGAGGACCATGTGGCAGGGAACTGGGACCTGCTGACTGCAAATGGCATTAATTTGCTAGATGTGTGAGTGAGTGGATCCTCTGTCCCCACTCAAATCTTCAGATACCTGCAGCCCCAGCCAGTGTTGTGACTACAACCTCATGACAGACCCCTAGCCAGAACCACCCAACTAAGCTGCTCCAGTTAGAGAAAATAAATGTTTATTGTTTCAAGCCACTAGGTTTTGGGGTAATTTGTTCCTCATCACTTTTCAGCTAATCAACTTATCCTTGATTGCTCACATAGGTAGGTAATAGATCCACATTTGAACCCAGGTAGCTTGACTCCAGTCCAAACTTCTAACCTCTGTGATACTTGCCAGATGGTGTTCGCAGAAGCTGCTCTTATAGGAAAGAATGCTCAAGATTACATCAAATACTAATATTTTAAAACTGATAGCCACATGTCAAACAATGTTAAAATATTTAGATGCAGAGTAAAATGTTTTTCCCATCATCTAGCTGTTGTACCATATAATGTCCTAGAATCTGGAAATTTTCAAGCATTTTATTCTATCTCAAAGTATTTCTAAATATGCAGATATTGGTATTACATCGGTGCAGCCCTGAGAAGACTCAAGATGAATTTGTGTCCCGATCATTGAAGGGAAACAAATCTGGCTCATGAAAATGAGTTCTGTCCTGATCCAGGCCCTGTTTTGACATTGTTATTATTTTTGGCTCAGCCTAGAAATTGGATTCTTGCCCTTGGTACCACTGGGAGGCCTGCGGCCCAACCTCTGACCCAAGCCATCGCAGAACACAGGGAAATATAAACTGAAAACTGTAACAGTTCTGCTCAAGTTCAACAGAGAGAGTCAGAAACCTAATCACAACTGAGATTACAATTTTCTAATCTATCCTTCCTAAGGGAAAGAACCTGCAAAGAAGAGAGTGTTAACCTGTCCTATTTTACACTTCCAATTCAGAACTGAGTGCTACTGGTCCTGAGAGACCACAGAAGATGGAGAAAAGTGCACACTGTTCCTTCCATTCTTTGCGGTTGAAAAGCATCCCTTTGGCAGGCTACTTGCCTTCTTCTAAAAAGCTCATCTCCTGCCTCTCTCTGATCAGAAGGCTCTCCTGGGTCCCAGAGAAGTATGATGCCCAGGGACAGGAACCATACAGAGTACTGATGCTCAGCTCCACTATCTTTTTTTTTTTTTTTTTTCAACTTTTTAAAAAAACGACACTTGATTACATAAACGTTACAGATACAGTGGATTCCCATATGCCCCGCTCCCCACACCTCCCACATTTTCCCACATTAACAACATCTTTCATCAGTGTGGTACATTCATTGCAATTGATAAACACGTTTTGGAGCATTGCCACTAAGCACGGATTATAGTTTACATTGTAGTTTACACTCTCTCC
>JAQZBX010062880.1:0-16798 GCA_029593785.1 Cabassous unicinctus
GAGGTTCTGCATCTAGTCTGTGCCCTCCTCTCCATCTCATCACTGGCCACGAATCATCCCCAGCTCCTGCCATCTCTGACCTTCTTGCAGGCTGACCTCTCTATTTAGGGGACTTCCCTTCATTTTTGTCTGGATTATTCCTTCATCTTGTCCTAAACCTGTAGCTCCATTGGGAAACTTCTTCACTTCTCTAGACATTGACTCCCATTATGATCTATATTTCTAGTATCATAATATCTATCGTACTTTAGAATAATTATATATTTAATTGTTTCTTTCCTGTTAGACTATCAGCTCCACTAGGAAGGGGCCATGTCTTTCTCATTGACTTCTGTATATTGGATACTAGTACGCTATCTCTCACGTAGTACTTGCCTGGTGAATGAATGAATATACAAATGTACAGATCTCTCAAAATATTTGTTTCACTCTGGCGCTCTCTTGGATTTTTACGTCTTTGCTTTTATCCTACAAATATAACAGTTCCACACCCCACGCATCAGCACAGGATTTATCACCACCTCCTGATTCATTCTCAATTTCTAGATGTTAGAATATCCTGCTGTCCACAGCGTTGGTGCTAAGCTAAAAATCTTCAGCCTCTTATTAGCTCTCAACATCTAATGAGTCACCACATGTGGTACTTGTTTAAAACTGTCGTGCTTTTTTCCAGCGCCTGATGCCAGATATCTGCTCCCTTGTCCCTTTAACAGAAAGTCTCCTTACTGCCGTCATTATGGTAAAAATTGGTGAGTACACCTGCTGTCAGATTTTAGTGGATCTCATGTTGTGCAATCAGCTGTTGTTTGAGCTCTCTAATTTCAGCATTAGAATATTGGAAGATCAGATTCTGCCTGGCACAGAGAGGTTTTATGGCCCCAGAGAGACTGATAGAAGCAAGGTAGAGCCTCGCTACCTCTGAATTAGTATATTGCCAAAACCCAGATCTTGGGCATAAATATATGTTTAACCTCAGCTACCTGTATCCCAAAGGATACTGGGAAATAGGTTTTAAATAGTGAAAACTTTTACTTATCACCATTTGTTCATATGTATTAAGGATAGAGCTTCTAATTTTTTAAGGATGTCTGTATATACACAGAGCCCGTCCATCACCACTGCCTTGAGGGAGCGGTAGAATAGGAGGCCTGGACCAGGACTGCTGGAGGTCAAATCTCAGCTCCCATGTTTACAGGCTATGTGACCTAGTGTGAACATTAGTTTTCACATTTTCAAAATGCAGATGATAGTAGTAGCTACTTTGTCAGGGACTTTGTACCATGTTATATACATACAGGTTTTTGTGCATGAGATGTACTTGAAACAGGGTGTATTAGTCAGCCAATGGGGTGCTGATGCAAAGTACCAGAAATCTGCTGGCTTTTATAAAGGGTATTTATTTGGGGTAGAAGCATACAGTTACAAGGCCCTAAGAGCCCAACTCAAGGTACTATAAGAGGTACTTTCTTACCAAATGTCTGTTGCCACGTGTTGAAGCAAGATGGCGGGCAATGTCTGTGAGGGTTCAGCCTTCCTCTTCCTCTTAAAGCTCCATGGTCCCAGCTTCTTCCAATCTCAGCTGTAGGCTGGGATAAGGCTCGTCTCTCTTCCTGGGGCTAGTTTCTTTCCAGGCTCAGCTTCTCTGTTCTCTTCACAAGGTCAGCTGTAAACTATCAGGGAAATGTTTCATCTCTCTTCCTGGGGCTGCTGGATCCTCTTCCATGCCTATGGAGCTGTCTCCCTTCCTCTGTGTATCTTCTCTGTGTATCTACTTCTGTAGATACAGAAGTATCTGAGCCCAAAAAGGGGGGAGTGGGGACTAAAACCGAGTTGCCCTAATGACCTGGTCGAATCAAAGCCCTAATCTAACATAATTTAATCAAAGTCATCTCAGCTGAATCTAATACAATCAAAGGGTGTCATGCCAAGAGGAATAGACCTGTTTATAAACATAATATATATCTCTTTTTGGAATTCATAAATAATATCAAACTGCCACACAGGGCTTGATGTGTAATAAGCATATATCATTTCGATGATGATGATGATTCCATTTTGATTACTATCCAGTCAATCAAAGAAGAGAAATTGAAAGTTCATCTGACAGATATTTTTTGGTGGCAAAACATATATTAAAGTTTAATTATGACCAAAATCACATTTACATTTGGCCTAAGACAAGTGACCTTTTGAGAAGGAAGAAATTATGAAGGTAATTCTTCATACACAATGTAGCTATTTAAAAGGACTGTACAGTAAATTGTCCTACCTTCATTCATGTCCCTGTACTAATTTGCTGACCTGTCACTCTTTTTCAGGGCAATGTTTTGGCAGACCAAAATCGACTCATAGTTTCTTGCAGTTGCTTATGGCTAAATGTGTACGAACAAAATGCCATTATTTCAAGGTGTTTTCAAGAAACAAAAGAAGCTTTACTGAAACTTCAGAAATATATGATAGTTGTAAGCATTTTAAAGAATACAAAGGAGAAAATAAAAGTGATAGACCAAACCAAGCAAAGAACAACAATAAAAATCTTTTCCTTCTTAATCATAATCCACAGTAATTGCCACCGATAACAGTTTCCAGTGTATTGGAGGATATCACCTTAAATTTCTCTCTCTCTACACACACATATACGTGTACACACATACATGCATACATATACATAGAATGTATATGTACACACATATATATTTAATATACACATGTAAATTTTAAAAAATATGATCAAACTGTCAGTATTGTTCTATAACTTGCTCTTTTCTCTTAAAAATACATCCTGGACATTTTTCTATATAGATAAATATAAAAATGATTCATTCCTTTTCTTGCTAATGATTGTGTTATTTTCTATTGCATGTTAACATGGATTGCCCTAAAGAACCACACCTCCTGGTAGCTGTGTCTTTGTGGCACTGAGCTTGGCCATGTGGTTTGCTTTGACCAATGGGACAGCAGAAGCTTGCTAAATACTGCCACATTGGACTTGTCCTCTTGGAAACTGTCTCTTCAAAGCCATCTCCCATGTAAGAAGCCACGCTATGTGGAGGCTCAAGCTAACCAGGTGAAGAGAGAGAGAGACCACAAGGAAGAACACTGAGGCACCAGATGTGACTGCAGTATTTTGGAATTTCCTGCCTGAGTCGGACACCAGCTGTTATAGCCAATTGATGACCAAAGTCAATACCAAATAGTGTTAAAGAACTGACTCACCAATCTCTGTTTGCATTCCTGACCCCCAGAATAGAAATAATTAATGGGTTAAGCCATGAGTTTTGGGGTAGTTTATTATACAGGAATAGATGACTGTGATACACTATAGTGTATTTATCTCGTGTCTTATTGATAGCTATATAGGTTACTATTGATTTTTTTATAATATAAACTTGTGGCAGTTTGAGATTATTTATGAATTCCAAAAAGAGAGATTATGTTTGTAAACTGGTCTGTTCCTCTGGATGTGATACCCTTTGATTGTATTCGATTCAGCTGAGATGACTTTGATTAAATTATGTTAAGATTAAGGTTTTGATTCCACCATCATTAGGGCGACTCAGTTTGAGTCCCTGTTTCCTTGGTGGGCTATACAAATGGATGCTCAATCAAGAACACAGGAGCAGATAGGCGAGAAAAGAGAGAGAGTTCCATAGACACGGAAGAGGACTTTGCGCCCCGAGGAGAGATGAGTCATTCACCTGATAGTTTACAGCTGACCTTGTTAAGAGACCAGAGCAGCTGAGCCCATAAAGAAATGAGACCTCCAGCCTACAGCAGAGATTGGAAGGAGCTGGGACCACGGAGCCTTAAGAGGAAAGAGGAAGCCAGAACCCTTGCCGACATCGCCTGCCATCTTATTTCAACACATGGCAACAGACTTTGGGTGAGGAAGTAACCTTGAGTTGGACTCTTTAGGGCCTTATAACTGTAAGCTGCTACCTCAAATAAATACCCTTTATAAAATCCAACAGATTTCTGGTACTTTGCATCAGCACCCCTTGGGCTGACTATTACAAAAGCTTGATAATTTTTTACATCTATTTTTGTAAATGCATGCCAGTATTTCTGTAGGTTAGCTTCTTCATAGTGAGACTGCTATTCATAGAGTATAGGGATTTGATGTATTGATACTGTCTTAGTACCCTTCCTAAACACTGTATCAATTTATGCTTCACTACATTAATTGACCTTGCCTATTTCTCTAGATCCTTGCTCACACTTTTATTAAGCTTCTAACCTTGCCAATCGTATAGACAAACACTATATTTCATTGTTGTTTTACTGATCATTTCTTTATTAGTGGGATTAAACATCTTTCTATGAGTTTGACACCTACTTGTATATCTTCTAGGACTGCTTTTAATTGGGTTGTTTTTCTCATTATTGATTTGTAAGGACCATTTATATATTAAGGATATCAGTCTTTTGTCTGACATAAGTGTTCAAATTATTTACTTCAAGTGTATTGATTGAAGTGACATAACTTTGTTTATAAAGTTTTTCAACCTACAGAGTCTATCACTTTGTCATTATCTTATAAATTTTCCTTCATGGTTTCCACATTTCTTGGAAAAGTTTATAATGATCTTTCCCCCATAATATGATTGTAAAACTGTTTTACTATATTGTCTTCTAGAACTTTGCAGTTAAAAAGTAGATTTAAATATTTATTTGTCTGGAATTCGTTTTTGTGGATGGTGTGAGGTAAGGATAAAATAATATTTTTTTTTCCCAAGGGGATAGCCATATTACCAAAACTATTTGTGGTATAGTTTGCCCTTAACTGCTGATTTAAAATGCCATTAAGTTTCTGAATATTACTTGGGTTTTTCCATTAAGTTTTTTCTATTCATGTGGTAGCATAGTTCTTAAAGTGATGATGAGTTTTTCTTAATAGCATAGTGAAGTCTATTGTTTAGCCCACTTCTAAATTTGAAATGAGTTAATTCTATTCATTAAAGAGTAGGTTCATATATATCTATCTAATCTGCTAATACATAGAACTTTCAATAAAAATGACTATAAGTAAATCATATTTCATTTTGGAAACATTAGGAAAAGCTCTAATAGCAAAACAATTAATATCTGAAACCAACAATAAATCTAAAGGTTAATTTGACACAGCATTTTTGTGGTGCCACAAAGAATAATCTTAAATTTCATATTCTGAGGGCTCCAAATCCTTCTCTCCCTATTTCCCCAAACCTCTCAGTCAGATAAAAGCTAACAAATGCCTCACAGAACTAGAGAAAAAAGAAAATAGTCAAAAAAATTAAAGCTGGCTGAGGATAAAGGATGCCAAGGATTTGTTTTATCCATGTTCTATAACCCGTTTAGGATAACTGGCAAAATATGGTTTCTCAAACAGTCTGAGGAGTAGTGGATATTCTTCTACGTTTTTCATGAGTAACGGAAGAGAGTCTGTCAACAAGTCTTGACTCTAAAGTAGCAATAGCCTTTAAAAGACCTTAAATTAATTTTTAGGGCATTTTCTTTTTACTTTGTTAGTTCAGGATGGTGACTGGTATGTTTACATCTAGCACGGTTAAGTTTTACGTAAATAAAATCACTTTCTCCCTGATGGAAAAGAAAATGCTCAAAGACTTTTTGATGCAGTCCTACTACTTGGATAACCTACTTGAATTTCAGTTTTGATTTTTTTGTTAGGTTCATTTTATTATGTTGTTTGAGTTTTTGGCTTTCTCTGATAAAAACTGTGTACTAAAATCTAGTTTCCTAGAGCGACAGGAAAGTGTTAGAAAGTTCTCTGACACATACATTGATCTTGGGCAACCTGTAAAAACAGTACGTGGTATGAACCCTAGAGCTGCAATGGCCTGAGCTAATTCTACCTTTGAGTTTTGGGCGTGCTGTTAAGGACTCTTGTTGAGCAACAAGTGTATCTTCTGCCTTCAAACAATTCAAAACAAAACAGATTTAAGCATTAATGTTTCTAAGGCTTGCCAACAATTGTAAGCTCCCTGTTTTCTCCTTTAAAAAAAAAAATACTATTATTTCCGTATTGTCAAAATGCAGCTTGAAAAACAGCAAAGCACAAGGAAGGAAAACAATTCATAGTCTCACTCTCAAGAGCTAACCATTGTTAAATTATTTGGTGTGTATTCTTGGAGTCATAAGCATTTTTTAAATATTTGTGTTCTCACTAGCAGTAAATTGTAACATTTTCTCCACTGTATAACTCACTTCTCTTTGCTTGTGGGATAAAAATACACAAAAAACACATCTGCTGCCTCTTTCTATGTTCCCACAACTTGGAAATCAACATATCCATAACATCTATGATTTAGGGCCCAGTTCAAAGGGCATCTTAATTGCCTTGATTACTGAGATAATTACTTTTATTTTCTAAAAAACAGAAGTAAACTTAGCCTTCATGAATTCTTTATATTTACTTTTAAAAATATCATTCATTACTTTATATTTTGTGTTTTACTTACGCACATGCCTCATTGTTTCTATTAGATGTAAACTTCTTGGGGATGGTGTATTAATCAAGACTCTCTGGTTGCAAAAGATAAAATCATAGTATAAACCTACCAAGATAATTTATTGGCTCAGAACATTGGGCTGTCTAATGGACTTCAGGCATGGTTGGCTTTAGAGGCTCAGTCTCTCTCTCCTCAGCTCTTCGTATCTCATTTTTCTCAGAGGCTTTGTTCACATCCTTTTCATTTAACAATTCCTTTAGAAAGATCACCTCTTTCTTGATAAACGTGGCAGAAAAGTCCCAAAGAAATCTCTTATTGGTCTAAGGTAATTTGTCTGCACTGAAGCTATCAATGTGGCCAGCAGGGAAGAGCACTTTGATTGGCAGGTCTATATCTTGTGCCCAATCCTGTGGCTGAGTATGGATAATAGAAGAAAGCAGAGAGGGATGCAGGAGAGTGAAAACCAGAACTAGCTACTTGCCATGAGGTCTTTATTTGACTTATCTTTGGGTACCCCATGTTTCCTCCATGGGTTCTTCCATATGGTAAGTACTGAATATATGTTTGTTGAATGAAGGGACCCACATCCATTAATCACTCTCCACCCAGCAGGGAGTGAAGAGACTGGCATTAACATTTTACAGGTATTGGGCTCTTTGATCTGTTAGCATAATTAACGAGAATACAAGCTTGCTGTTCAGATTTGTTTCCTACAAGAGTCCCATTAATTTTATTTTACAAAAAAGGAGAAGAAAAAAATAGGGGAAATAGATGGCTGTATCTGTAACAAAAAGTGGGCAGAGAAAAAGGTACTTATCTGGTACTTAAAAAAAAATAGATAGCTTCCATTTGCCCCTCCTGATTCCCTCTGCAATTGGAAAGCATCAACCGTGTCCTTTGCCCTTTGGCTTCCACTCAGGTTTGGCTAATAGGAAGCATGTGCAGGAGACAGAGCGCAGGAAGAGAGAGAGAGGTTGGGGCATTTATTCCTCCAGCTTCGTCACGGCCAGGTCATTTTGGATTGACTACAAGTCTCTTCAAAAAGCCGCAGTTGATTTCATTCAGCTCTCTCCCTGGATTCTGGTATTAGCTCTTTCCTTTGGTCCCTTTAGGCCTAGGAGTGGCAACAGCTACCCACACCCACTTCGTTGGTTTTCCTGAGCTCCTTCCATGCCTTTGGAAGCCATCCCTCTAGTGAACTCCCTTTAAATCCCTCAGTTAGAGTAGGCTGTATGTTTCCTGCTGGGTCAGTGACTGATACTTGCGCCATCAAAAATGGAAATAAACAAATAAGACACAGACAACAGACAAAGCCCAGATCCTGATAGACTTAAAAAAAGGCTTGCTTCGTGGGTAGAGTGGGCAGGAAGACAGAAGTTGGCTTCTTGACAACTATGCCTTTGGATCTCTTAGTCTTCACACTTTGTAACCTTTGCCCCATTAGAGCTACTAATTCTTATGGAATTTTATATGTCTCCCCCTCAAAATTTTTTTGTTTTTGAGAACTGATGAGCACTATTTCAGGCCCAATAGTTCAGTTGATATTTATGAATCTTAATATTTTGAAATCAGAGTTTGCTTCCACAATACATGGACGGCAAAAATTACTTAGGCATTTCTTTTTTTAACTAATGAACTAAGAAAAGAAAAGGCAGGAAAAAAAGGTCTTAATCATCATTGCATCAAAACCTTTCTAATGAACCCATTTTAAAGGAAATAGCTGAACAACTCCAGATGCGTGTGGATCGAAGGACAAAGCATGATTTGAATTTGAAAAAGGAAGAGTATTTCTCTCATTTCAATGAAAGCAGATTAATACGAAGATATTATTTCAAATGGCTATCTGCAAGCATTGTTATTAGGTACCTAGTTTCAACATGTTCTTTGGTTTTAAAGTGAATTACTTTTGCAATAAAGGTAAAATGTATTATTCTCCTTTCACTGTGACATTTACTCCCAGCCTGTTTATACCAATGCAGCTGCCGTGTAAGTCAGTGCTTTGGCTTTTTCTTTCTTTCTTCTTTCTCTTTTCATTTTAAAGGCATATATGCGAATCCTCTGACCCAGGTTGTACAGCATATGGTTGGGGTAAAGAACATCGTATCTTTTGTTCAACAGTTTTTGTATTTCTTTCCAGTCTTTTGCTTTTCTGGTCCTCAAATAAGGCTAATTACAAAGAAAAAAAAAAGGTGGAACTGGTGGAGAGGGAGGCTTTAAAACCATTCCTTTTGCAGCATGGAACAAAAGAGAGTACCAAGGGCATAGCTAGGCCTCAACAAAAAAGAAAAGAGAAAAACCACCTAATGAGGATGTCGAGATAAGTGCTTGTGAAGAAAACTGGCAAAAAAAGAGCTTTTAGTCTAAAATCCATAAATAAGTGTGCATCAGATGGGTACTAGAACATTTTTAACAAGACAGGCCATGAAAACTGTATCCTTCTGTGCAAGAAACTGCAAGCCTCAAAAAGTCCTTTCTTTACAAGATATTTTTCTTTCAAAAATTAATTTAAAAAGAAATACTCGAAAATTAAGATGTGCTTTATTCATGTCTCTGAATTGATTGTAGAGTGGATACCATATAAAGACTTGTTTTTGAGACATGATTATGAGGACTGCTGGCTTCTTATGGGTCAAAGGCTTTGCATGAGTATATGAAGAAGTTATTCACGGAGAAAAGCTGAGCAGAAGAGGCTTTGACCTTGGAGCTGTATTTTTACTTTAAAAATGGGAGGAGGAGATGCAGCTATATTTGAAGTTTGTTGTCAATTCTAGATGGCCCTCCTTTTTGTCACTTCTGGTACATTTGAGCCTTGCCTTAGGAGCTAAAGCAATAGTGCCAGAGGTTTGAGCCCAAATTAATTGCTTTTTGCAATTTCAGAGTTAGAAGGAACCTTAAATCACATATAAAATCCAAAGGTGAAGAGAAAAAGGAGGCTAAAGAATAAGGAACTCTTAAGACCCTAGGAAACATTTATTTTTGTTTTGAATTTGCCCTGAATGTATTTATCTTTCATCTGTGCAAAGAAGAACATAATATCGTGGTAACCTTGAGATTATGCTGTCATGTACATAGTCCTGTTCTAGTTAGAAGACTTAATTTAATTGATGTAAAAATGTCCTTTTCTTTTTTCCTTATTTTGCCACTCAGGTAAATACACATATTTGTGAGAGTTTATTTTCTACTTTTTCTCATTAACTCCTTTCTCACTTTAAGTATGATGAGAATCAAAGGTCATAATCAATTCTGAATTTTAACTTTTCCATTATTGTAAATAATATCCTATGATATTTTTTATTCAATTTTATTTCAAATTCGAAAAAAATAAAATAACGGACAAAAGGCAGCTCAACAAGTTATGGAAGTTTTACTCCTAAAAAGTTCTGTCTGGGCACTTTTATGTCAAATGATTCCAGCAACAAACTCAATCGTTCCTCCAGTGTTCAGAAAGATGCACAGATGAACACAGATTAGTTAAATGGCATAGTCAAGGCCTTGTTATTAATGAAAAAAATGAAGAAGAGAAAAAATGCTTAATCATATTCATTTTTCACAAAACCAAACCCCATATTCTTTTTTTCTCCTTTAGCATTAAGATGGTACCTCCTTGCTTTTGCTACAAAAACATTAAAATGTTGTTAACTATAGTCTATGAGTTACATTAGTTCTATTTTTCGATGTATCACCACATTCTTAATATCTTATAGCAGAAGAACATTCCTCTATATTATTAACCACAATCCTCATATACAGCCAAAATCACTGTTATATTAATACATTCCCTGTATTATCCTCCAGGTCTCCTCCAACTAACATCATCCTCCCTAGACTAATCGTTTCAGACACATTCACATTCATAAATCAACAGCATTTGTTAAACTCGTTACAATGTGCTACCATCAAGTCCATCCATTACTACATATTTACAATTGACCTTATTAAAACATTCTACATGTATTCAGCATCATGATTTTATGTCCTATGATTTAACATAGAAATTATGTTTTATCTTTTACTTTTTTGTTTATCATAAATAAGGCCATTGTACTCTTCCATGGAGTTTTTTAGCTTCAACGTCTTAAACTCTTGTCCTGTTATTGAGTATGCTAGGTTGTCTTACTTTTTTCCATATTATAAGAATCATTGCTCCTCTTCTGTTAGGACCCGACAGCAGCTCCAGGTTGCACTGAGAGTGAAAACCCCAAAACCCAAAATGATCCCTGCCTGCTGCCTTCTAGCCTCTCACCCCGAACTCTGACCCTCCTTACCCTCCTCTTTGTTCTCCTTTTATCTTTCTCTTTTTTCTTAGCCCCTATTCATGGACTAATATACTATAAAATTTATTTATCACATTTATTATTTATTGTCTCGCTAGGCAGGGGTCTTCATACAAGAGCCATAGTGGCATTCAATAAATATTTGTTGAACTTAATTGAGTGCCAGACAACTTTGTCTTTTGTGAATTGTTTTCTCAGGGTAAATGCTTTGGTACCATAAATATAAGAGGGATATTTGGTCACAGAGTATGAACATTTTCATGGTTTTTAATAAAAGTTGCCAGGTTATACTATAAAATGATCATATTTATTCATATTGCAACCAGAAAATGTTTTGATATGCATATTTTTCAACAGTCAAACTAGCTTTACGTTAAAAAAATATACGTTTTTAGCTAGTATACTGGTAGCAAAATCATGGCTAGCTACTTGTTTTAATATGGTTTCTTCAATAAACAATAATGTTAATATTTATATTTTTGATGAGTTGATACATTTTATAGTTTTATGGTATATGGTATTATACATTGCTTAAGTTTAATATTTGGTTATTTATGTTTTTCCATAATAAAATATCTACTAATTTCTGGGTTTTATTGTTCTTTGAGATTTTGATAGGGTTTCTTACTGTATATGCAAGTTATATGCACTATCCTTTCTTTTTTTTCGTCAAATATATTCTTATGTTTTTCTTCTACATCATAACTTTGCAAGTTTTCACTTATGGAAACATTTAAAATGTTGCATGGCCCTTTTCTATTTGCGTGTTTCCTATTTGCTTCAATAGCATGAAAATCAACAGCTTTCCATACCTGAAGTACATTGATATTTGAAAACTTATCTTCAGGTTTCTGCTTCTTGAAAAAGTGGTCAGTGGACCAGCAGCAATGTACTGAAGCAAAACCTGCATTTCAAGAAGACCCCCAGGTGAGTATGCAGATTACATACTAAAGTTTGAGAAACACTGTGTCTGGTAGTCTCTCCCTTCTCCTGAAATTAGGCCACTGGATCTGCTGCCCTGGAAGCTATGATGCCTCAGACATAGCATTTTCCCCTGCTGTTGATTGTTCCCTTGGCCAATGCAGCCAGGGGGGTGGTTTAACCTGGCAGTCAAGCACCCTGGCCTTGAGGTCAGATAGATCTGGGTTCAAATGATGCTCTAACTATGTATCGACCAAATCATTTAACCTCTCTATGCCTCACTTGTTTCGTTTGACAAAGAGATAAAAAATAGTCCCTAGTCGATAATTTTATTGTGAGAATTGAAGAGAAGAAACTTGTAAAGCGATCAGCCCACTGCTTGGTGCATGGTAAGCAATCAGAAAGTGGTAGTTATTTTTGTAATTATGGTCTCACTGCAACCCTAAAAACTGACACTGCCCCATGATAGTGGTTCTCAATCCTCTCCGACTCTGCGTCATGAAGATTTTGTATGTCTCGAATTTCATGCACAAAAAATAAAATAGAACAAATCAAAACTCTACTGACAAATAAAGGAGAGATAAAAGGAAAGTAGTTAATAGTGAAAGAATTTTAAAATTTTAGGCATGGAGTGTACTCGAAAGCAGGTAGGAAATACATGATTACTTAAAAATAGGATTCTGCACAAATGCGAGCACTGGCATGCCAGCTCTGAGGTGTTGGCTCTTCAAATAGTCCTGTGAGGAACTTGATTTTTCAAAATGACAAATATCTCTTTGTAAAGTTCTGAACAAAAACAAAGGACAGTCTTTCTTCGATTTACCTGTTAGTTACATTCCTGGAAAGGTCAGTGTTTTAGATTGCTAAAGGCGGCCAATACAGCATACCAGAAATGAGTTGGTTTCTACAACGGGATTTATTAACTATAAGCTTACAGTTCCGAGACTGAGAAAAATGTCCAAATCAAGACATCAGGTGAAGCTCTCTCCCCAAATGTTGGCTGTTGGTGATCCTGGACTCCTGCCAAATGGCAGGGCACAATGGCAGCTCTGCCGGACCCTGCCTTCTCTTCCAGGCTGCGATGCTTTCCGCTTCTTGCTTTTGTGGAGTCCTCTCTGCTTAGTGGGTTCCTCTCTGTGTCTGCAGCTTTCTTCTGCATCTGTGGGTCTTTATTCCTCTGTTTATAAAGGATTCCAGTAAGAGGATTAAGACCCATCCTGAGTCAAGCCCTACTGAAATGATCTACTCAAAAGGAAGTTCCCTTAACTGAATTTTATAAAAGTTTTACATGCACAGGAATGGATTAGCTTCAAGAATAGAATTTTCTGGGATCCACCTAGCTTCAAACTGTCACAGTCTGAGAATCAAAAAACTGTGCAAAAATACATTGTGGCTAGTATGTAAAACGATAAAGTTCTGGGCTCAAATAATGAACGTATTTCATCTTCACAAATGTCTGGTGGAAGGTGAAGGCTGTGTAGACCTGCTCTGCCCATTGAGGGCACCATGGCCACTGCCCACTAAGTGCCTTTCAGTAATTGGGACAACCAAAAATGTCCTTGCAAATTTCCAAAATACCCTCACGGACACTATTGATCCTGATGAGCACCGCTGTCCTTCAATAAGTTAGTGCTCTTTTCTGAATATCCAATCTTGTTGTCTTTCATCATTGTAGCTGAAAAGTAAACTGCCTGGTGTAATGCAACTTAAGAAGGACCATCAAACAAAGAAGTACACACTTGTATGGTTGAGTAAAAGCAGACGGAGCTATCGCACGATGAAATTGTGCATGTACCAAGAAGGAAGTATCTGCCTTTCAGACTGACTGATCCACAGTAGAAGGAGTAAAACTTTCTCTCTACCTAACTCTGGAGATACTTTCCATTAGAATTTAGGACATTTTATAGTGATATTGCGACACTAAGAATTGTAATTGACTTTCAGAGAACAGACTTCAGCTTTTCAATGTCCCCAGGGTATGTGATCTTACATTAATACACACTTTGTCGAATCACATCTGATTGCTTAATTAAGATCCAGAGTTCCTGTGAGAGTTGGAAACTTTTTTTTTTTTTCCTTTGGCAAAAACTTCATAATACTACATGATCGACAATTTCCTGATGAACAGTTCAAAACTGCAAAAGTCATTAATGCATTTTTATGGTGGCTGTTAACATAAATTAAACACCGTGGCAGATGTTCACCAAGCAAGTCTCCCACAGATCATTTATTTATTTATTACTTTGAGCACCCTCTGAGATTATTGTATCAATTCAGGAAGGAAAGTTTTGAGAGGAACAACTGAATGATGTCATAAAAATAGAAAAATTTAAGTTACACCAAAAAGAAAGACTGCTTTAACCTTTCCTTTGTGTGTATCTGTCGTCTTCTGGTTTTGGAGTGCCAGCATCCGCTCAGAGGGTTCAACGCTGCTTACTAAAACTTCCCAGGAAGCCCTTTTGTGACAGAAAAATGTGACTTTCTCTTATCTTCTTTGTCAGGTTTGCTTTTTCAGAAGCGGGATACTTCTCAAAACTTTCTGCATGTAATTGTTAATGGTTGTCTCACCTTTACAAGGAGGTGTGGCAGAATGGCCAGCTGTCTGGCAAAAGTTCACGCTCCCTTGTCATAGCATAGAATTGTTGCTGACAACTTGCTGTCAGCGCTGGACACCATTTCTTGGCATGTCCTGAATCTGGGTGAGGCCACGTGACTGAGTTCTGGCCAATGGGATGAGGATGGAAGTGAGATCCACCTCTTTCAGAAGTGGACATAACCCCCCGGGGCCATCCTCCATGTTCTCTTAGCCCTTATCTGCTAGCTGGATGTCGAAACTCAGGACCTTTCTGGAAGCCATGCATAGAAGAAGGAAGAGCCTCCATCATTCCTGGCCCCTGAATGATTGGGAGGTACAGAATGCCCCACCCCTCTCCCACTGATCAGACTTTACAGAAGTAGGAAATACACAATTACTGCTTTAAATCAGCTAACATTACCTTAAGGAATACTAATGTTCACCACTGTACACTCAAATCTTAGAAGAGTATCTGGGACATAGTAGGGCCTCAACAAATCATTTATCAAGTGAGCAAATGAAAGCATATTCCCTATAGAAAGGCAAAGGAAAATGCAATCTAAGCACAATTCCTTTGTGTTCTAGGGAGGTAATTGTCAAACAAACCAGATCAGAAACTATCTTAAAAGAATAGTAGGAAAGACTGTGGAGAAGCTGATGCCACCTGCTTGTCTATTTTCACAGGGCCAGAATTTTCCTATGTGGCTCTAGGGATGAGTAGAGACTCTTATAGTAATCCTGGCCATGGAGGGGTGGTAAAAATAATGATTTAGACAGAAACACTAGAGCAGTTTCCTAGAAAGGATATCATGGTAATTAGAGATAAAAATTACCAAGTCGTCATCTCTGGGAGATAACTATGGGTAACTACCTCCCATAAGTAAGAAAAAAAAAACCCAATATTTTTGCTCCTATGGCTAGTTGAGTAAAAGAAACCCAATATGGACAGTTATTGTGTGCTCTTACCATAAAAATAATCACTTTACTTATAGAAAGCCTACTCTTTCAGTATTTATGATTCCTACACGATACACCATAGTATTGCACCACTCCCTTCAGACTAGTCAAGGATATATATCTATAGTTTATGCCAGACCCTTTCACATACATTTGCTTCTTTAAGCTTTTACATATTATTATCCCCCATTGCACATGTAGGGTAATGGAGGCCAGAGTTTTTGGTGAACGAATTTGCCCAAGGGCACCCAGCTGTACATTCCCTCCACAATTTTCCTTCTCCGTTCATTGCTACCTTATGTTCCTCTCTTTCATACTTCGTGGCTCTGAACATCAGCCAGCATGTCCCCAACTGCTACTTTAACATCTAGAGGAAATTTTCCCACGATTAATTCAGGTGCAGCACAGCTGGCTGTGATCTGGGTTTGGGACGCATTTCCTTTGGATATTTTTTCCTGAGTTCACCCAATCTGCAAAGAGAGCATCTCTGTTGCTACTGCTGTTTCTCTAGTAATAGACTGTTTTCCTCCAGGTTTGTACCTTTTCCTGGTGATATCACAGCTTGATTTCCCCCCGTTCTTATCTGGAGCTTCACTAGATGTTGCAAAGCATTTGTTGTATAGCTCAAACTGTTTTCCTAGTGGAGGATCACAAATCTTCCCTACATCGTCCTCTAAAAAGCAATCTTTTCTACCAGGGGTCAGGGATACAGTAAAGCAAACTTTTCCTGCAAAGAGCCTTATGGTAAAGATTTTAGACTTCGCAGGCCACACAAGTCTTCTGTGTCCCAACTCAAGCCTGCTTTTGTGGTTCTAAAGCAGCCACAGACAATACGTAAATGAATACTTGTGGCTGCATTCCAATAAAACTTTACAAGGACAGCCTGCAGGACCGGGTTTGGCCCATGGACTGCAGTTTGCCAATGTTTGTTTTATATACATATGACTTGCAATGATTAGATTTAACATCCTCTTCAAACGTTTACTTATTTTACATTTTTCCTATTTGGAGCAATGCTATGGAAATGCAAAGAAAGGAAAATATTCCACTGGAATATTTTAAAATTGTAAATTATGCAGGCTCTGTTTGAAAAGTTTTGTGTTAAAGGGAACCTTTTAAGAAATTTTTTTTTTAACGAGGAAAGGAAAGAAAAAGATTATTTCTGATATGGGGTGGGTGACATTACTAACATGAGGAGAAAAAGAAATGATTAGAATTGGATAAAAATGAAAGTAGGAGAGATTTACTGCATTTAGTCATTAATCAAAAGTATTTCTTGAGTGTCTTTGCTCTGGGCACTGGGCTTACCACGTGAAAAAGACAAATATGGTCCCTGCCGTGCAATATTTATAGTTTACTTGGGGAGACAGACATTTAACAAGGAATTATTACAAAGGGTGAAGAATTTATGTACCCAGAAAGTACAAGTTGAGAAGAACTGGCAGAAGCAAAAGGATATAAAGAAAGTGCTATAAGTGGGAGGAAAGGGACGGTGTTCAGAGCTTGAAGGAGAAAGGTGGACATGCATCTATTGGTGACTTTGAAAGACTCATAGCAGACACTGAGGTAGGGAGGGGCATAATCTCAGACTCTAAGAGGGTTCTTTTCCTTTTTTTTTTTTT
>JAQZBX010062881.1:0-16799 GCA_029593785.1 Cabassous unicinctus
AGGAGCTCAACTGTTTGAGCCATATCCACTCCTTCTGTACATTTTAAGCCTCAACTTCCCATTCCCTATCCCCACTCTGGTAACCTATATTCTAGATTCTGCCTCTATGAGTTTGCTTATTCTAATTGTTTCAAATCAGTGAGATCATGGAATATTTGTCCTTTTGTGTCTGGCTTATTTTACTCAATCTAATGTCTTTAAGGTTCATTCATGTTGTAGAATGCATTGGGACTTCATTCCTTTTTATGGCTGAATAATATTCCATTGTGTGTATTTATTTATCCCTTCATTGGTTGATGTGCATTTGGGTTGCTTCCATCTTTTAGCAATTGTAAATAATGCCTTTATTTATTTCAGTGTGCAAATAACTCTTTGAGTCCTTGCTTTCAATTATTTTGGGTATATACCTAGTAGTGGGATTGGTGGATCATATGATAGTCCTATACTGAGGATCTGCCAAACTGTCTTCCACAGCAGATGCACCATTTTACATTGCCACCAAAATGAATGAGTGTTCCAACTTCTCCACATTTTCCGCAACATTTATTTTCCATTCTTTAAAAAGTGTCCATTCTAATGGGTATGAAATGGTATCTTATAGTAAATATTGGCTTAAATAGCAGGGCTTCTGAGGGCTCTGGAGACATCCAGACACCATAAGCAGGGTAGACAGCTCAGGAGTTTGGCCCCCTGCCAGTGGGCCCTACTTTGGAATTTATGCTCCCCAGTGTGACAGAGTTGAACTCAGTTGTGGTTTCCCTACACATGGCTTTTCTGCCCCTTCTATTTGAACCTACAGTTAGTACTAGAGTTGATAGGTATATGTCCCAGAGACGTAAATCTTTGGCCTGTCCATGTACCAGTTGGGCCTCAGGGCCTCAACAGATTTGCAGCACCTACTCTTTAGTTTATTGGACTCACCCAGGACAACTAACAAGGGGATGATGATGGACAATGACCATCTCAAGGAACAGAGAGGGTCTGCAACTGCAAGCAAGAGAGTCCCATTTATCTGCCCCATGGGATCTAAGCCCCCTCTCAATTAGAGGCAGAGTGGGCATCCCCATCCCAGAATCCTCAGGCTTGGGGAATGAACGATGGACTAGAGTAGACTTACTGTTATTCTACTATAGACTTACTGTTATTCTAGCAATGGAAGAACTTTTATCATTGATGTGGAGACTGTGGCCACTGGAGATTTTGAGGGAAGGGAGAGGGAAAAATAGGTGTAATTTGGGGGCATTTTGGGGACTTGGGAATTGTCCTGAATGACATTGCAATGACAGATACAGCCCATTATATATCTTGTAATAACTTACAAAAATGTGTGGGAGAGAGTGTAAACTACAATGTAAACTATAATCCACGCTTAGTGGCAATGCTCCAAAATGTGTTCATCAGTTATAAAAAATGTACCACACTAATAAGGATATTGTTAAAGTGGGAAAATGTGGGAAGTGTAGAGAGTGGGGCATATGGGAATCCTCTATATTTTTAATGTAACATGTATGTAATCTAAGTATCTTCTTAAAAAAATAAAAAGGTATATTAAAGAAAAAAAAAAAGGAAATGTCATCT
This sequence comes from Cabassous unicinctus, assembly GCA_029593785.1. Taxonomy (NCBI): domain Eukaryota; kingdom Metazoa; phylum Chordata; class Mammalia; order Cingulata; family Chlamyphoridae; genus Cabassous; species Cabassous unicinctus. Next base: position 1,579 of record JAQZBX010062881.1, read on the forward strand.
TACTGTTTTTTTTTTTTGTTTTTTGTTTTTAAGATTTTTTATTTTTCCTCCCCACCCCCTTGTTGTTTGCATTTGCTGTGTCTGCTTGTTGTGTGCTAGTCTTCTTTTCAGGAGGCACTTGGAACCGAACACGGGACCTCCGATGTGGGAGGGAGGCGCCTAATTGCCTGAGCCACCTCTATTCCCTGCTTTGTTGTGCCTCTCATTATATATTTCCTTGTGTCTCTTGTTGCATCAGCTTGCAGCACCTGCCCTTTGCATCAGCTTGTCTTGCTCGTCTTCTTTGGGAGGCATTGGGAACAGAACCTGGGACCTCCCATGTGGTAGGCAGGAGCTCAATTGTTTGAGTCACATCTGCTTCCCTTACTGTAGTTTTGATTTGCATTTCTCTGATGGCTAATGATGTTGAGCATCTTTTCATGTGGTTTCTGACCATTTATCTTCTTTGGAGAGATATCTATTCAAGGCCTTTGATCATTTTATAATTGGGTTGTTTTTCATTATGTTGTTAAGTTGAAGGATTTCTTTAGATATTCTTGATGTTAAACTTTTATCAGATATATGGTTTCCAAATATTTTCTCCCATTATGTAAGTTGTCATTTTCATGATAAAGTCATTTGAAGCTCAAAAGTTTTTTATTTTTGTGACGTCCCATGTTTCTACTTTTTGTTGTTGCTTGTGCTGTGGGTATAAAGTTTAAGAAACACAAGGTCCTGAAGATGCTTCCCTACATTTTCTTCTAGGAGTTTAATAGTTCTGGCTCTTATATTTAGGTATTTGATCCATTTTGAGTTGATTTTTTTATAAGGTGAGAGGTAGGGTTATTCATTCTTTTAATGGGTACATAAAATTTCAAGGTGTAGACAGTTTGTTTAGCCATTTCCTTACTGATGGATTTTCATTTTATTTCTGAGATTTTGGTCACTATGGAAAAGGATGCAATAAGCTTCTTTAATATATCATTTGTATTGGTGTTCTTATTTTTATGGGATAGTCCCAAGAGTGGAATTGCTGGGTTTAAGGATGTATGCATTTTTATTTTAATAAGTATTATCCAATTACTTTAAAAAAAAGACTTTATTTTTAGAGCAATTTTAGGTTTCCAGAAAAATTGCACAGAAAGTAAAAGCCTGAACTATTTCGCATATCCACCAGCATTTTCCTATAGTATTAGTTTATAGTTTTATTGCCAGTTTTATAGGTATAAAATAATAGCTTGTTTTTACATTATTTTACATTTATCTGATTTCTACTGAATTTGAGCATATTTTCATATGCTTATTAGCTACCTCAATTTGCTCTACTGTGAGTTCCCTACTTTTGTGTTTTTACCTCAGCAATTTATAAGAGTTCTTTGTATTTAGATAATTACTCTGTGTTACGCTTTAAATACACCAATTTTTATAATCATATTGTTAGTTTTTTAGTAAGAAATGGCCCTACAGAACTGCAATACTGGTCAAATAGTCTTGTCTTGTCTTTTCTTTTAAAGCAAGAAAAAGAATGCGAGTAATCAGAAAGCACTAGCAGGCATAGTTAATCCAAAAAACTAGCTTCTGAATTCCAAAAGCACTTGCAAAGAAAAACGATTGAGACGGTGGAGGGGAATGGAAACAATTCCTAATAACTGGAATCCCATGAGTATGTATCAAGTCTCATGAGGCTATTTTTTGAATTTATCTTTTACATGGTCCCTTGTTTTCCTCAAATACTACAGCTTTTCTTTGACTTTTTCTCCAAAATATAAAAAGTATGAAATATAAACAAGCTCTTGCATGCACACTTAGAAGTGTACAATTCAAGCATTATAGAGCTATTTGCATACCGATAAATCCAATTAAATCTTGGATTATTCAAAAATATATAAAATACTGCTCAGAAGGAACTAAAACTCACTTCTTTTGGTTACACATAAGATTCAAATATTCAATCTAAAGAAAAATATTTTTCTTTAGCTTTCTTCTACATTTGCATGTTGATACACTTATTAAAATATTCCTGTATATTATGTTTGGTCTTATTGTCAATTTATGTTTAAAACTTCAAAACCAGCCATCCAGACAAAACAGGCAATCAGAAAGTTTATCTCTTCCCCACCTCTCTAATCCTGATAACTAGAAGTCAATTTTATGACATGATTCCAAACACTGGATTGTGAAAACAAATGCTAGGTTCAATTTCTTCATAATCCTTTTGTAGCCGTTGGGCAATTTGATGTAATTATGAATTCTGAAAATAGGTATTGGATCATGCTTGTAAACTGGTCTGCTAATCTGGGCATGATTAAGTTATGATTAGGGCGTTAACTGGGCGGCTGTCAGTAGGGCATTGAGCCCCACCCCTTGGTGGATAAGGAATCGAAGATAAAAGACACAGCAAAGGACAGTGTTGAAGCAGTTTTGATGTTGGAGTTCTGGTGAGGAAGGAGAGAATGCCCCGGAATAGAGACGAGCCGTTCACCTGAGAGTTCACAGCTGGCCTTGTGGAGAGAAGCAAAGCCTAGAGAGCCTCATAGTCTATAGCTGACCTTGTGGAGGAAAGAGAGGAGCTAAGCCCGGAGAGAAATGCAGCCCCAGGAAGAGAGGAACCCAAGAAGCCTCAACCCTGGCAAACGTTGGCAGCTGTCTTGCTCCAACACGTGGCAATGGACTTTGGTGAGGGAAGAAACTTATGCTTTATGGCCTGGTAACTGTGGACTTCTACCCCCGAAAAATACCCTTTATAAAGACCAACCGATTTCTGGTATTTTGCATCAGCACCCCTTTGGCTGACTAATACACCTTTTTTTCCCCATAGCTGCTATTCTTTTTCCTTCTCTCTAGTATATTTGTATTTATATTTTGTAAAACAGTCTTATATATGCAATATCCCCCATATTCGTGTTTTACATGAGGTTTTACTATCTTATACAGTCCCATGTTTCATAATCCCTTTTCATGTGGCATGCTTGGTACAACTTAGGTGTGGAGGCCAGCACCGATCCCCCAAACCAAATTGTATATTGCTACATGTGGTGTGTAATCACTTGTACATCAATAAACTTTGACTTCATCTACTGCCACTCAATTCTTCACTTAATTTCAGTTTGACATTCCTTTTCAAATCTCTTTGCAAGCAACATCCAAGGTCCCTGAACATGGTTGAACCTCCAGAGAGGACAATGTTCTTATAAAGAGGACGTCTGACATCAATAGGATAATTCTGAGTTACTTCATCTACAACTTCTGAGATAGACTGTAAGAAGTCTGGAATAGCAAACTCTGGGTGAAAAAAGATTTCAGTCCCAAGAATTTCTCATACCAACATCAATGGAAAATTCTTTCGAGATAGCATGGATCCCAGTATACTCCTTAACCCACTTTGACCCATCTGTGTCATACTTGTTAAATTCTTTTACAAAATCCAGGCAGACATAACTACAGCACTTTTTTACTGCCTTAGATGTTTCCAAGGATTTCTCTGGAGAGATTACTGCTTCTCGGTCTCTCAGCAGTTGCTGAATAAAACACATTATATCTCGCCCTGCAATTGGAATGTGCTTAATACAGCTGCCAATCACATACCCTTCAGCCACAGGAATAACATGAGTGACACCGTCTCCACTGTCTAACACTGTACCACTCACTGTCGGTTCTCCTATTTGTCTTGAGGTCCAGGATGCAGCTAAGGCACAAACAGCCTGTACAGCAATGTACAAGCCTGAAACCTTGAAGGACTCAAATATTTTTTCAGCAGTATATTCTGTTTTCTGGAGTATTCATAGAAGTTTGGTTAAAGGAAAATAATGGTCTTCAGGTTCTGCCCTTAAGTAGTTAAAAATCACTTGTTCCATAAACCTTTCCATCAAGTCCCAATCTTCAACTAGCTCGTGGCGGATTGACCACATTGTTGTGCACGTAGGTTTTTCTGTTGCTTCATCACCAATGAAAAAGTCTAGGTCATCAACACCTTTCATTACCCTCCTCTGAACATTATCACCATTTTAGCTGACTCTGTAATAACGATACAGGAAGGTGTGATAAAATGTGGTTCTGTATTTCCAGCATATCCTAGTTTTGTATACTCTGTGCCACAGTCCACCACACAGGCTGGGAGCCGTCCCACCATCTTCCTCCTCGCCTGCTTCTGCCACTGCTGTCGTCTGCTCCATGTTGGATGAGTCTGAGATGGGGGCTATCTGACCATCTACAGCTGGGCCGCCCTTTCTGTCCTGGAGGAAACCGGGAAGCCGAAGCAGTAGCTACCACTTCTGCAACCCAGGCAAGCAGTCTCCCAAAATGTACCTTTAAAAAGTAGCTACTAGGTTTTCAGCCTTAATTTGAAAGATCTCATTGTCATCTAGATTTTACATGTTGTCTAATAGACTTTTTAACAAGACTTATATTGTTTAATTTTATACATTTAAATCATTATTCCTTCTGGAGTTTATTTTTGTAAATGGTCTGAAAATGGGGCCTACTTTGTTTTTCAGTTAGATTGCCAATAGTGCCAGAATAACTTATTAAATAATCCATCCTTGCATCACTGATTTAACTCTTTGTTATACATCAACTTTCACATATACTGTGATCTACTTCTGGATCACTATTCCTCTGATCTATTACATGTTGATTTAATTACATTGGTGTTATAGTACATTCTGATATTTGGTAAGGCAAAATCCTCTTATCTTCCCTTTTTTTCATACTTTTCTCAACTATTTTGGGCATTTATTCTTTCATAAAGATTTTAAAATAATTTTAACAATTACATATCCATTAGGAGATGAATTAGAATGTGGTAGATTGGATTATTTTTCCCAAATTTCTGCTCCCATGATACAGAATTAACTATCTTTACCCTCTGTCATGTAACTTTTCATTGCCTCCCAGGACAGTGGGCAGAGCATGCATCCCCTCCCACTGACTTTGGTCTTGCCTGTGTGATTTATTTTGCCTAATAGAATTTTGGAGAACATGATAAGAGCAGAGGCTTTAACTGTGCTTATGTGGTTTAACTTCCTTTCTTGTACTTCTGCCATTTTCCATGAGAAGAATATGTTCCAGATAGCTGTTATCCAAGAATGAGAAAATAAGCAGAGCAAATCTGAGCCTAACCTATATTCTGGAGCCAAGCGTAGCCAATCTCAGTCAAGCTTAGCAAAGCCACAGATCATCAATGAGCGAGAAAAAATGCTCATTGTTTCAAGTCCCTGGATTTTGGGATGGTTTGTCTTGAAGCGTTATCACACACAGCAAGTCCTGACTAAAACAAATTAAATTTACATATTACTTTGAAAGAATTGATGTTGTGATATTCAGTTTTTTCATGCAAATACATGGTGTAACTTTCTATTTGCCCAAATGTTGTTTTATGCCTTTTAATAGGATTTTGTGATTTTATTCACATAAGTCCTATGCTTTTATTATTCAATTTTTACAAAGCATATTATAGTTTCAGTTGCTATTATAAATAGTTTTATTTTTCCATTTTCATATACATTGCTAGTATAGAGAAAGCTATTGGTTTTTAAAATATTTTTCTTGAACCCAGCCACTTACCAAATTCTCTTAATTCTAGTAGCCTGCCTGCCTGCCTCCTTCTCTCCCTCCCTTCCTTCCTATTTTCCTTCCTGTTGATTTTTGGGTTTTTAAAGTATACACTGGCAAAATGATACAGTTTAATCTTTTATTTTCTATTGGTTATGCCATTTGTTTAAATTTCTTATTCATTTCCTATAACGTCCAGGGAAGAGTAAAATAATACTAATGATAGTGAAATCCTTGTTTAACTCCTAATTTAAATTAAAATGGTTTTGTTAGGAAGTTTGCTTTTGGCTTTTGGTACATAGGCTTTATTATACTTAAATAGTGTCTCCCTATTCTGTTTTACTTAGAATTTTATTAGGAATAGCTACTGGATTTTATTAAATTTTTTGAAGTGTTTATTGATGTGTATTTTCTTTAATATACATATATGATGGAATATATTGAAAGATTTACTGATGTTTAGTTATTTTTGCATTCTTGCTATAAATCCTTCTTGTTCATATTATTTTTTTATATATTGCAAGTTTCCACATGCTATTATTTTATTTAGAATTTTTATATCTATATTCATGAATGATATCTATCTATAGTTCTTTTCATCTTTTCTATCTGAATTTTTAGTGGTTGCAAGATTGTATGGTTTCTTTTCAAATGCATTCAGACACCTAAGTGTAGCAGCTTAGAAAGCAGACAGTAACATTGATCCAGAATTGACTTTTTTTTCAGAGAATGAGGCAGCCAGGGCATGAGAATCCAGGAATCTCGATGAGAGACTGGTTTAGATGATCAGCTTTGGATCCCAGACTAGAGAAGAAAGGGTATACAGGAATCAATGCTGGTTTATCCAGATCCATGGAATGAAATGTAGACTATTATTAAACTTATGATTTGTAAGGGCTTAGAAAATAAAAGTAGTGGATTCTTAGAACTCATAAGGATTTATCAAGAACATGTTATGTGAGTTTAACATTGCTTGTTTTGAAACCATGGAGAGCATTTTAAAGGATTTAATCTAGTTTGTATTCAACACAAGACATACTTTCTAAACACTTCACCATCCTAGTTCTCTTCTGCTTAACATTATGTAGTTTCTTAATATCTCCTTGAAAACAGCCCAGAACTGAATAATGCACCATAAGTGAGCTAATCATACCTGAACAGAATGAGACTTACCTCTTTTGTCCTGTTCTATGCATCTGCCAATGCAGCATAAGAGAACATACATTTTTCAATGAGCTACCTTGTTAATTTAAGGAGTCAACTAGAATCTCCCAACTTTTTCCCCACACCAATAGTTATTGAGTTGCCAAAGTCATTTCATCGTCATAAAATCATCTTTTATTTAAGACAAATATTCAACCAATCCTTAATTTTATATGTTATGGAAATAGAAACTTTTACGTATAATTTCAGAGGTGAAATACCTATGATATTCATTAGGTTTAGTTTAATAAAGAACCAACAATGAGTTTCTTCCCTGATATCTGAAGAGGATATTTGATTTCTTCTCCAAATATATCTCTGAAACTATAAGCCAATATGATGCTTAATAATAAAACAAAAAAATTCTAATATGCTTGTTACCATCACTATTACATTGTTTTGAAAGCTCTAGTCAATGCAATTAGAAGGGTTCATGCATTCATTTAGTCTGCAACTACTGAGCCTCTATTATATGTAGGCACATTATAGTGAGGAGAAATAGACAACTGATGAATAAACAAGCAAATATATAGTATGTCTAATGTTGATGAGCCCAATGGAGAAAAATAAAGCTATGTAAGGGAGATAGAGAATATGGGGAGTGCCATTTATATGGGGTGGTTGGGGAAGGCTTTGCTGTTAAAATAATATTTCAGTGCAGTCTTGAGGGAGCATTAACCATATGGCTATCGGGAGCACGGCCTTGAGATGAGAGCCTGCTTGCTGTATCTGAGGAACACCAAGGATGCCATTATAATTGGCGTGGAGTAAGGGAGATAATAGTTGGAGATGAGATCAGAGATAGATGGAGGGAGGGATTTAACTATTATGATTTTTTTTTCACATTTTAAACTCTTTGAACTTCGAAAGGCATCTAATAAGAGTAAGGGTTTTTAACCTTTTTTTGTGCCATGGGCTCATTTGGTAGTTCAATAAAGCCTATGTCACCTCAAGAATAATGTTTTTAAATATATAAAGCAAAATTAATATTATTATAAAAGAAACCAATTATATTGAAATAATTATTAAAATATTAAAAATTTTTGTGATAATAGTAATTATGTGCCTCTTCACTATCACATTAAATAATAAAATCTAACAGTGGGTCTAATAAACAACTGTAATTTGGAAGTAGTCATGAAAGTAACAGATATTTCAAGATACCTGCAACAAAACTGATGTGTTATTGAAAACATCTGAGATATTAAAAACATCAGTGGCAAAGTAACTGATACTGCTAATTTTACTCTGGTTGTTACCTACATTCATAACTGAAGGAAGTGCTAAATTTCAATTAGTGAAAAGAAAGATATAATTTCTTTCCATCAAAATTCATGAACTACCTGAATTGTAACCACAGATAGGGGTGGCATGTCTGATCAGTGGGAAAACAAGGGACAGACCTGGGGAAAAAAGTTATCGAAATAGAAAAAAGCTAAATTTGGATTCCTGCCTAAAATCAAACATAAGTATATAACTCCAGATAAATTAAGGATTTATATAAAACTTTAAAACACTTTTTAGTAAATATAAATGAACATAATTTAGACTTTGAGGTAGGAAAAGATTTCTACTTAAGCAAGATCTAGCAATTTTGACTATAAAAGAAAAGATTAATAAAATTGATATATTAATATAAAGATATTTTGTTAATCAAAAGATGCCTTAAAGAAAGGAGGATAAGTTACAAATTGTGAGAAGACGTTTATGATATACAAAACGGACAAAGGTTAGTATTCAGAATATATTCTATAAATCAACAGCACAAATAACTCAACAGAAATGGGCAAAATATATGAACACATTTCATGAAGAGGAAGCACATATGGTCAACAAACATATGAAGAAATATTCCACTTCTTTAGCAATTAAAGAAATTCAAAAGACCACAAAGAGATAATTTGTCTGTTCATTCTATTGGCAATGCCAAGTGTCAGAGGATTTATTCTGTTTTACTGGTGGTAATTTAAATTGGAATATCCACTTTGAAAAATAATTTTGGTACTATCTTATAGATTGAACATTCACATACCCTACCACCCACTGACTCCAGTTTTACCTAAGGTGACATGTGTAAGAATATTTATAGCAGCACAATTCATAATAACAAAAACCTAGAAACAATTTGAGTATCCATTAACAGGGCAGTTATTATGCAGCCATCAAAATGAATTAGAGTGATATACAAATTTTGGATGATCTTAAAGGCAAAAACAAGTCCCAGAAAATTATACACAGTATGATATCCTCTTTATAAAATTATAAAATGACTAACATTTAAAAATAGTTTTTTTTTGCAGAATACATATAGATTAGAAAAAATTATATGAAAAAGAAAGCAAGGAGATGATGAATCAAGATTCAGGATCATGGTTGTTGCAGGAGGTTGGGGGAGCAGACAGAGTGGGGTATTGGAAAGACACAAAGCTAGATGTTGAAGTTATTGAAGATTGCAATTTTTGTCTCATTAAAAATAAATGCAAAAAAAAAAGATAAAAAACAAAAAAAAGAAAAAATAAATAAATAAAAAATAAAATAAATGCAAACAAATAATATTCATAAGTTTTGTATGAACCAATGATGAGAGTGAGTCATGAACAAAGAATTATTATTAATTTAATTCTGTGGACCTGAGGTTCATTAAAAATATAAATATAGAAAAGGAATTCATGTGAGATGATATACAAATATAAACATATAAAATAGATGCTCAAATTTAATAATAGTTACAAAAATGCAATTGACATGAGGTATTTTAACTAACAATTTTGCCAATAATTACTAAAGTAAAATCAAATAAATAAAATAACATAAATATTACTAAAGTTTATCCACTATAGATGAGAAAATAAAATGATGAAATTATTAAAGGACAATTTAGCAACCTGAATCAAAAATTAAAATATCTACATCTTTTAACTAATGACTCCAGGTTAGGAATTTATCCTACAGATAAATTTACCTGACATTGTACAAATATATATGTACAAGGGTATTCATTGAAACATTATTTGCAATAATCCTCAAATGAAAAAATACAGAACCAACAGGAAATTGGTTAAATAAATTATGGTATACAACCATTAAAATAGAATATTATGTAGCCATTAAAAAGAATGAGGTTCTCTCCTGACTGTTAATGCCAAAATTAAGAGGAGTCATTAATATTATTTTAGGATTGCTTCCAAAGAGATTCTTTATTTCTAATAAAATAAGGAATGTTAAACCAGAGTGTGGCAGCTTTCTCAATACCACCCTAATTGTCTAATTCTTGATAAATAGATCTTAGGTTTGTATATAAAACCTTAAAATATAAACTCCAACTCCTGGAAATCTCCCAGGATAGCTACAATTTAGTGATGGAAAAAAAACTCTTTCAAATTGAGTTATTATAATTAATTGGTGAGCAGATTTTTTTTGCTCTTACTTAGGATTAAACCAGTCAGAGAGCTGAGGTTCTTCTACTTGATGATTCCTGTACAAAGAGAAAATCAAGTTATTAAGAGTAATACATTCATTCAACAAATATTTTTTGAGTCTCTATACATGATATGCACTGTTTGGTGCTAGTTCTAAAACTATGAACATTTAGATCTAGGTCCTGCCATCAGGATGCTTATAGCCTAGAAGAAAAGACAATATTAACTAGACAATTATAGCCCAGAGTGATAAGTTCTAATAGGGAAAAAGAGCTCTAAGACAGCATGTAAGTGGGTCATCCAATCTAAATTTTCAGTCAATAGAAACTACTTCAATAAGAAATATGTGAACTATGTCTATAAGGATACGGACTTGTCTAGGAAAATGTATAAGGTGAAGAGGTAATGACCAAAGGCATGAAGGCAAGAAAGAGTATGGTTCTTGGGAGGAATATATTTTAAAAAATTAACAGAGCAGACAAAAGAATTCAGACAAAAATGCAGATTCAATCAATTCATTTATCGCACATTAATTAACATACTTATGTATGTTAATGTAAGCCATTAACTTTCAGAGACTTCCAGAAAGATGGCAGATAGAAAGACATGGGAGTCTTTTCTCTTCCAGAAAAATAGCTAGAGGACAGGCAGAAATGGCCTGGAAAAAAATCTTCTAGGGTTTAGGACACCAGGGGAAGGCTGGAAACTGCCTAGAAGAGAGAGGGGCAAAGGAAAAGAATCCCAATGGCAAAACTGTGAGTTAAAAACCACAGCTGTTGGGGAGTGGATGTAGCTCAAGTGGTTGAGCGCCTGCTACCCTTGGTGGCGGGGGACTCACAGGGAAACCGTACCCGCAGAGAAGGGAGGTTGGAGTTTTGAGCTGGATCCCTGGGAAGTTAACACACAGGAGAAGAACAGAGAGAAGCAGATACATGAGGAAACAGAGAAGACTCCATTAGACACGGCAGAGGCCCCGGGAAGAGAGATGAGCCGTTCACCTGATAGTTTGCAGCTGCAGAGACCAGAGCCCTAAGCAGCTGAGTTTGGAGAGAAACGAGCCCCGGGAGAGGTATGAGACTTCTCCCAGCCTATAGCTGATATTGGAAGAAGCTGGGACCACAGAGCCTTCAGAGGAAGAGGGAGGCTGAACCCTTGCCGATGTCAGCAGCCATCTTGCTCCAACATGTGGCAACAACTTTGGTGAGGAAGTAACTTACGCTTTATGGCCTGGTTACTGTAAGCTTCTACCCCAAATAAATACCCTTTATAAAAGCCAACAGATTTCTGGTATTTTGCATCAGCACCCTTTTGGCTGACATGGCCCATCAGTTGCATTCCTAGGCATTCATCCCAGGGAAATGAAAACTTATGTCCACAGAAAATCTTTACATGATTGTTCCTAGCAGCTTTATTTGCAATAGCCACAAACTGGAAACAACCAAAATGTCCCTGAATAGTTGAGTGCCTAAACAAACTTTGGTACATCCGTTCTGTGAAATACTACACAACAATGAAAATGAATGAACTATTGATACCTGTGACAACCTGATTAGATCTCTAGGACATTATGCTGAGTGAAAATAGCTCATTACTGTATGATTCCTATATAACATTCTTGAAATGACAAAATCATAGAGTTGTAAAATAAATTAGTGGTATCGGGGTTAGGGAGCGTGGGATGAATGTGTATATAAATGGTAGCACTGGGGAGATATTTGTGGTGATAGAATAGTGCTATATTTTGATTACTGTGGTAGTGCATGAATCTACACATGTGATAAAATAAAAAACTATACATATACATTATGCCAATGTCAATTTCCTGATTTTGATATTACACTATAATTATGTAAGTTTTAATACTAGGGAAATGAGTTAAAGGTACACAGGACATCTTTGCACTGTCTTTGCAACTTGTGAATCTATAATTATTTCAACATAAAATGTTAAAAAATAACTCTGAGTGCCTCTCTTTCTGACATTTTCATAAGTGTCTTCAGCCAAAGACATTTAATTATGAGATTTCCCAGAATGGGTGCTCTTTCAAAGTCCAAATTGTTCATGCCTAACTTCATTAAAAATATACAGTGACAAAAGAACTTTAAAAAAAGTCACTGTTCTTTTTGAGGGTTGGTTTTACTAATTTCTGGGGTCCTACACAATGGTCAATGGTAGAAACCATGGTTGACTGAAGAGGGTTATTATAATCTAAAGAAAAACATCATCCCGGACAGATATAGTTAAACCATAGCAAATGTCAAAAACTATCCTGTGTAAGTAGGTGAATGTGTTAAGTGAGCAAAATTTTGGAGATGTACACACACAAATATACATGCTCATATATATGTATATATGCATGTGCATAATCTGAACAGATACCTAAGAAGCTAATCAATGGTGGTCTCTGGGGAATTTAGTTTTTAGTTTCCAGTTATTTCTGCCCACAGTCACCATTAGAACCCATTTGATTCCAGCCAGTTTTGCCTTTAATGCAGTTTGTAGAGTGTGTATAGAACAAAGATTCTTACCGGCAGAGAGATATGTTCTGTAGGTTTTTCTTTATTCTTTAGGTAAATGAAAAAAAAATTAGTTTTAAATTTGAACAAAGGCCTATTGCAATTAGAATTACAAATATTCTAGAATTCAGATCCATCCATCCATCCATCCATCCATTCATTCACGTGTTAGTCAAATAATGCTTAAGAACCTACTATATGCCAAGCATTATACTACAGTTCTAGTACACATGACAACATCCATGCCCACAATCAACTATGGACTATTGTTTCTTTTTTGAGTAAGAGAGCCCATTATTGTCTTCAAATAGGCAATATTAATGCTGTTATGACTGGTCATAAATCCTATCCATTAAGGTACAACTCCACAGTAGGGCAATATCATGTAGAACATGATGCCAATGCAATGGGGTTGATTTTTAAAGACATTAGCTCCCACAATATAGTTGCCTTTCCAAATAACGTTCAGTAACACTGCATTCTTATAAAGAATATCATAAGGAGAATAGCCTGGAGTAGGTAAGAAATTTGAATTTTTCTATATGAGAGAATTTTAGCAGGGTAACCAAATTTGTACCCTAGAACACTTTATTATCTTCTCTACCTAGAATATAAAGCTCCCTAAGGACAGTGACTTTGTTCCAGTTTTTACTGTTTCTCCAGCATCTAGTAGGGCCTGACACGGAGAAAGTGCCCAATACATATTAGTTGAATGTTGAAAAGAATGAAAAGGGTTAATATATTTATACTTTGCTTTGTTCTTTGTTTTGTTCCCCACAGAGGAGGTAATTTCTGATTAATTTAGGCAGTGTTATTAATATCCTTTGGACAAAACTCACCAATCATTAAAGAGAACGGTTCATTAATATTTTATATTTACCTGAAATAATGCTCAGTCGACATCAGTGATAACAAAAATAAAACCAATAACAGCATTTTAATTTTAGAATTCATTCTCTCCTAGGGAAAGAGGGAAAAATCGGAAAGTAAAAACTACATTCTTGCCATTTTCTAACAATGAATTAATTTATGGACATTTGAATACCAGTCAGTCCACTTCTAGAATGGTCAGCCTTAGGAAAAGGTAGATTTGAATCGGACAAACCTTCTGTTCTGTTTGAAGAGCCTCGAAAATCTCCTTTAGGATGCTGACTGATCCTTTTCAGATTAGGTGCAAAGGGTCTGTGACCTTCCTTTTGTAGTCCTTTATCAAAGTCCACCCTGATTGCCTAAAAGAAATTCAATAGAACTCATATTCTGTGTATTTCTTTTGTCCTTCTGTGATAATAGAATGAGGTCATTATGAAGATGTCTTCATGCACTGCAATATATTCTGCTTTCAAAATTGATGTTTATAGTTTTTATTCATGATAGTAAGACTGGTAATTTATTCAAAGACTATAGGACTAGTAGCCTAAAATTATATGAGCTATATCAAAGATAAATACTTGTAAACTGTGATTAAAAGCCTAAATTAAAGACATTAAGCTCTAAAATTGAATGATGCATTGAGCTTGTGTTAGAGGTATTAGATAGGATTTCAGCTTACAAGCCTAAGCTGGTTTTCTGTAGGGATCATCTAAGAACAGGTCCTGCCATTGGGTTTGGGTTGTATTAAAATGGAGATCTCTGATATTTAATTTTTGAACACTTATTTAATGAGTAAGGTGCTTTAGATCTGCACTGATTAGTTAGGCAACCATTAGCCACATATGGCTATTGAGCCCTTGAACTGTTGCTAGTTTGAATAGTGGATTTTGAAGATTTAGGATGAAAAAAAGTAAGGTAACACATTAATAATTTTTTACTTTTTATATTGATTACATGATGAAATTAAAATGTTGATATATTGTTTTAAATCAAATATATTATTAAAATTAATTCCATCTACTTCCTTTTTTTGACCATTTTGTAAGGTGGCTCTTAGAATATTTAGTTATAAATGTGGATTGCACTATATTTCTATTGGACAGTTTTTCTATAGATAATGCCATACTGGGCAGTGCCCTAGCAATGTGAAATGAACAACTTTTAAATTCAGGAACATTATCCAGATTATTTCTGAGTGACATTATTCTTATAGGCTAGTAATATGTTGATGAGTTACTTATTCTGTACAATATAATTTTAAGACCAAGGTTTGGACTTGATCCCTACCTATTATTTTACCAAGATCATGCAAACTTTTACCCTGTCCCTTCTTAAAAGTCACTTTACCTTTGGTTATGGTGATGTAAAGAGATATCAAAGAAGTCCTAGGAGGACAGACATTTTCTAAGCATTGTATCTTTGTGTCTTTGTAAAATGAAGACAAAAACAAACAAACAAACAAAACTCTGAATCAGATATTGTGTGCTACTCTCCTGGTATTTGAATCTTCTGTTAATGGTGATGTCATCAGACTCTTGATGATGAAAACATTAGAAAGTCATTGTCATAATGATACCTTTTGGTAGCAGATTCTTCTCATTGCCAGATTCTTCTCATTGCCAGATGACAGAACTTTGTCCCATTTGAAAAATTACAGTACTTTAAAAAATTCTTTTGATTTTAG
>JAQZBX010062882.1:6005-16897 GCA_029593785.1 Cabassous unicinctus
TTTTTTTTTTTTTTTTTTTTTTTAAGGTAATAGCAAGTTGATAGGAGTATAGAATAACTTCACTTAATACTGTTTCTAGGGTTATATACTTATATTACCTTTAGGGAGAAAGTGGCAAAATGTCACAACGGTTTTAGAAGTGGTCATGGCCTGTGATGTGGTAATTTTTTAAATTTATCTTTAGAAAATAATCAAAAATTAAGAAAGCATTATGCATAAAGAAGTTAATGCCAGCAATATCTATAAAATTGAAAGCTTTAAAGTGATCTAAATGCCTAATAAAAGATTTAAAGTTTGATACAATTTTCCCCTAAGCAATACTAGAACAATAGGAGAAATAACTGCTTCCACTTCTGGAAAAAGAAATGCACAAGAGTGAGGGACATTTTGTTATGCCAGAAAGCAAGGAAGGCATCTATTACAAAGGCGATCTTGTCAAAGGGCACAGAAACCAACCAAAAGAGACTCCCACTGACAAAAGTTAGAAAATTGAATTACCAAAAAGAATAAAAACTATATATAAAAATACAAGCACTCACAATGAAATTAGAAAATTATATCATCTCTTTGGCCACCGTTGAAGATTATTCAAGCACCTGTTCATTATTCTGAAAGGTGATAAAGGGAACAACTTAGGTCTCACCTGTATTTGCTATCTTTTGGAGAAACCAAATTGTTAATGAGGGAAAATTATTCATAGATAATAAGTGCAGGAAGCATGAAAGAATTAGAAAATTAACATTCTGCAACCCCTGATGAAGTCATGGATCTAGTCAATATTTATCAATAAATATCGAAACTATTGAAAGAAAGGTTAAGGGAACGCAACAACAGGCTGACAACACCTGATCCATCTTAACATCAACAAAAGTGGGGCAATCAGATGGTATGGGTTTCTGATGTGATGCAATACAGAATGCACAGTACAAACTGACATATTTTTGACAAAAAGAAAATGAATCTGACTCCAATCAAGTCTCTAAGTATAAATATTAGTTTACAAGAAATACAGAGGTTAAAGGAAAAAATAAAACAAATCACAGAGAAGCAATCAGTCAAATCAAGAATGTGGGATATGGTACAGAACAGATAGTCTAGGTTCTTCCCAAATACATGACTTAAGTGAGGGGCAGGGAAGTTGTTAGAAATTAAATGAGTTTAGCAAACATGATAATGAAATGCATTCTATGTAAATAAAACAAGTGTAAAAAAAAAAAAAAAGACATCTTTTGAGACAATTGGGGATATTTGAATATAGACTACTAGATGATATTAAGGAAATGTAGGTAAATATTTTGATGTGATAATGATATTTTAGTTATATAAAAAAATAGCACTTATTTATCAGATATACATTTGGTTCACTCCCACTAAGTATTTACAAGTGAGATGATATCTGGAATTTAAAGTATTCCACTTTAAAAAAACAAATACACTGAGATCAATAAAACAAGACTGACTAAATGTGGTTGTCTTAGATTCCCGTGCTGCTAAGACAAATACCTCACAATGAACAATGGGAATTTATTGGCTCACGGTTTTGAGGCTAGGAGAAGTCCAAATCCAGCCGTCAGCAGGGCAACGCTTTCTCCCCCAAAGACTGTGGGGTTCTGGTGCTGGCTGCCGCAATCCTTCCTTTCCTAGGTTTACCCCTTCACACAGTGATATGCAGGGGAGATTTCCTCTCCTCTTCCAGTCATCGACTTCCGGGTTTGTTGACTTCTGGCTCCTGACTCCTCCCCATGACTTTCCCTTTATAAAGCCTCCAGAAATGGGTGTAAGACCCATCCTAATTTAGTGGGTCACACCTTAAATAAAAACGTCTTCAATTGGTCCTACTTACAATGGGTTCATACCGTCAAAGAAAAACTGCCCCCAAAAATGTTTTAACAGGCAATGGCTTTATGCAGGGGCTGCTATAGCTGGGGAGAGAAAGAGCTCAACTCCATGGAAATAAAGGACAGCACGCATTTTAAAGGCTGAGAGCGGGTTGGAAGAAAAGCACTGGACGATAGTAAGGATGTGGGGGTTGGTAATGGGTGGAAATGTAAAATTTTCTAATTTTTATATTGAAAAATACTTTTTAAAATATATCCTCTCATTTTTTTCCTTTTTCTTCATCTGGATAGATGAATATTACCCAACCAGGATTTCATTTTTAGAATTCAGTATTCTAAAAACTTACCCTTTATAGCCCTTATCACAAGTATAATTAATTAATTATGAAATTATTTATATATTGCCAGTCTTCCTTCTTAAATGTAAGCACTTGGATGCCAGAGACCACTTCTGTTTGCTCATGACTTCATCCCAGTACTACTATCACAGTGCCTTGGATGTGATAGGCCCTCAATAAATTATTCTTACAAGAAGATTGACATGTAATTGGTAACACAGCAAGTTATTGTTTTGGTGATAAGTAAAGGAGTAGACAAATTGGACCTTCCCCTAAATAGTGCAGTTTTATACTCTATGGAGAAAGTAATTTGAGGGTATTACAAATTAAAACCTTAGTTACTTTCTGAATAAAACTTCTTAGTTTTGCAGTTGGATCCAAGCAAAGCAAGATGATTTATGGTTAGATATGAAAACTCAGGGTCTGAGGATCTTTAGCAATGTGGGACAGCTATATAACCTATCCCAAAGTAAGTCTCTTCGCAATGTGTCTCCTCTAAACTCTTTGAAAAATGCAATGAAGTTTATCTGTTATTTCTTCCCAAACTACAAATCCCACATGATATTTGAAGTCTGATGTCATGAGGCTATTCTACTGAATGTGTGAAATTAAGAAATATTATAAGACTGTTCATGTGACTTTATCACCTCACTGCCAGTTCATTCTCCACAGTAAAACCAAAATAAAAAATAAATCAGATCATGTCTCTCTCCTTAAAACTCTTCACTAGTTTCTCATTTTCATTTCTCATTTGCATATACCATAAAGCCTAGCATTCTAGCATTCCAAATACGACCTATAAAAGGCCTCTGGGACATGGCCCCTGATTTCTTTAACTGACCCCTGACAGCCATTTCCTATCACTCACTCTTTTGCACTGAACTCTGCCCGGTGGTTTTAGTTCCTCTGAAGTGCCAAGCTCCATTCCCTATCTTGGAACCCTGCCCCTCTCCCTGATCCCATTCTTCATCTGGCTAACTTACTTATATTTCAGATTTAAAATTAAATACCACTTCTTCAGATAGCTCAGGCAAGCTTCCCCAACCCTTCTTGTTTTCTTTTTTTATGTTCTCAATGCCCCATATTTCTCTTTCATAGTGGTTTTCAAAACTGTGCTTAAATAATGGTGTAAGGATGTGTTTAGGGTCTGTCCCTTCCCCACTCTATCATATAAATTCCCTAACTTGGTCAACTCTATAATCCCAGGGTATAATACAGTTCCTGATGATAGTCAATAAATTGTCAAAGTTGCATCTCCTACCCTTGCTTATTTTTCTGCAAAGTTTGCAAATGAAATATGTGGTCTTCAGGGTGGAAATAGCAACGAAGGCACTGAAAGGAAAGGAGTTAGGGAGAGGTTTAGGGCAATGGTGTTGAGGGTAATTGTCACCTGGAGAGGTAGATGGAATATAATGTGTGGTCCCCTCCCTCCCTACGCACAGATGCTGCTGAGTTGGATTCTGTAAAGACTCACCTCCTTGCAGCATCCCCACAGACTGATGCCTAGGTACAACTGCCCCCTCTCTCTACCCTTCTCTTCAGGAGAAACTCTCCACTTGTCAGAAAATTTTCCTCACTCATGCTTCTTTGAATGAATCCATGTGCTGTTAGATGTGTTTTAGAAATATTGTTGGAGGGTAGATTGTTATTTGTGAAAAATTCATATTAGAAGATTATTTAGTCAAAACATACATATTATATCTGTAGTATAAATTCCCCATTCTAAACTGCCCAAGATGAGAAAGTCATTAGCTAAATCATAAATTCATAATTATGATAACATTTTTATTTCATACTAAGTTAAGAAAAAATAAAATGAGTATGGGAGACAGGGAGCAAGAGAAGTGTCCAGAATACTGAGCAAATAATATTATGGGCCATAAGTCAGAAAGAGAGGGTAAAAAACAAGATTGTTGATCTGGGGAAACTTTGAACAGCTGGATCTCCAAATCTAGGCCCCGAACTTTCATTCCATGTGCCAAATGACGCCCATTTGATGATATAAAATTCTTGAGCAAACTAATACAAAAGGAAATCACTTTGTTAGATATTTTTACCTTGGAAATTGCCTCCTCACCTCTCAGAATTGTCTTATGATTCTTGCAGCTTCGGCATCATTTCAGTCAAGATTTAAGACACACACACTCCTTCCCATTTTTATTATCTTTCTCTTAACAGAGGGGATAGGATTGGGGACTATTGCAGGGCTAAAGATTGTTTTAAAGAATCCTGAGTAGTATAGGAGGAAAATTGTTATTCACCAAGGAAACTGTATGCCCTAGTTGAGATTGCGGATTTTGAAGTCCAAACACAGCTCAAGAAGACATGGACTATCTTAAAGGCAAAAGAGATGAACAAGTAAAGAAATTTATATTACTTTTCTTATAAATATGTAGTTTGATATCATTGAGATGCTTTTTGCTTTTGTTTTTTATTTTGTTTAGTTTTTGCTTTTACTTTTGTTTTTGTTTTGGCTGTGGCTTGGTTTGATTTGGTATACCATGGTGCCATGCTGTTTGTTTTGTTTTTTGTTTGTTTGTTTTGTTTTTTAATAAAAGAAGCTTGTCATTTTTATTCTGGGAATGGTCACTTAGGAGATCCTGTAGTTATGCAAATTTAGGGTGAACACACACCCACTGTTATGAATTAGGGTGTATCTGAAGAATGCTAGTACCCAGGACCCTGGTGCTCAGAAATTATAAGTAAAGCAAAATAAGGTCAATTTGTATATGGTACCCCCAAGATTTTCCAGAATAAAAAAGTATTTAGATCATAATTCCTACTCCCTGAAATTTGAAACTTAAGAAAAATTTCAGGGTATATTAGATAACCCTGACCACATTCTGGTGGCAGGGTATGGTTATTAGGTTCCTAAAGTAATCTGATCATCTAGGCTGGTGACACTAGATTGATACTAAGAGTTCAGGGGGAGAGTTGACTTCTGAACAGTTTATGTCAATGCTGGAAGACCACCAGCATCCAGTCAGCTTGGTGCAGTGGTGATATCCGAGAAACAATGGCTGGGTATGTAGGGTCAACTAAAGAGTTGGGGTTCTGGGACACCGAGTAGTCCTTTGGGAAGCACTGAGCACTTTGGTGATGGTGGTAGGGGCAGTGGATCCCAAGCATCCCCCTGGAAGAAGAACCACAGCTGCCTGCAGATTTAGGCCTAGAATACAGTGGACAAGCACCCATGGGAATATGCAGGCCCAAGCATCAGCAATGAGTCATGACCAAGTGGGTGCATGCTTGTGATGGAAACAATAGACATACTGCCAGTTTGATGGGGGGGGGGGCAGTTATTTGTCACCATAAGAAACAGGACAGTATTTGTACTGTATGTTTGAGAAGCATAACTGACACCATGGAGGAGTCTTCAGCATTATTCCTAAGGCACCACCGAGCTTCTCCTTGTATAAAATATTGACTTTAATAACCACAGGAACATGAATCCGATAAATGATAGCATAATTTATAGGACAGCATAACACAGATTCAAATGCGTTGAAATAAGCAAAGACTGCAAATATCCCATAGACATAGTAAGTCTTAATAAGTGTTTGCTCTTATTTGCTACATTTATTTTCTCATGCCATTATGAATAAAGGGTTTGAAAATTGCCCATAGCTCAAGTCTTTGATTTATCTTAAAATACAAAGACATAAAACGAAATAAAATTGATAGAAACCCATCAACTATGGTATACTTTGCATGTAATGGTGAAAATTTTTACCATTGATATAAGTGTAACTGAATGGGTACACTTCAGGAGGCGTGAAGTGTACCTCGTGGGTTTATTTGAAGATACTAATCTGTGTGCCATCCACGCTAAGAGAGTCACCATCATGCCCAAAGACATCCAGTTGGCTCACTGGATACAGGGGGAGAGAGCTTAAGAGAAGGCAGTTTTTATGGTGTTTTAGAATAAATTCTGTAAAATAAAAATAAAAAAAGTAAAAAAAATGAATGGCTTATATATTCTAATACATCAGCACCACATAAGAAATTTCATTCTTTAATGATTAATTTTATAATATGCACTGAAATAATTACAAAATATTTTAAATAATTACCTCAGATACTTATGATTTTAAAATGCACTTAAAAAATGTGTGTAGAGAAAGGCTAGTTTCTTCCAAATTTTAAATAACTTATACTGGAAAGGTAAAATCACCTCTGGATTATTGTATATATTGAACTACCTATGGATGTCTTAAGTGGATGTATATATCTCTAGTACTAAATGAAATGTTTCATTATTTCCTGAAGTCCTAAAATGTCATACACAAGCTTAGTTTTTAAAGATGTTTTCATTGACAGAGGAGAATTATTTCTTAACATTTTCTGAATATTTGATAATCCATAATTCTAAATAAGTCCTGGTCTAGTTATTTTAAAATGTGAGTTCAGTCTAAAAGAAGAAAATTATCCTGGAATATCAGAGATTCTGTAGTCATATACACAAGAAGTAATGTTTGGTAAATAATTTTGGAAATTAATTACAAATATTTTTGTTATTACCATAGTATGTTTTCTATATGAATTGGTGAGGTTAATTTTACAACTCAACTCCATACCATAGTAAATGAATGATACCTAATTTTCAAGTTAAAATAGACAAATGTCTATCAAAAATGTTAAATAATTGTTAAGATATATGTGAGAATAAAGAAATTTTCCCTTTAATATAAAATAAAGCTTATCTTCTTCACCAGAAAATACGAATTTCCACCAATGAGAAGAACATCATAAAAACCAATAAACAATATATAATTTTCTACAAATGGAGATGTGGCAGGTCCTCTTTTGCTTGAATAAACTTCTATACGATCCTTTAGTGGGCTCCCTACATTTAATTTTGTACCTATACACACCTCATAGACCCACATGTGAAATTTCTCAACTTACAATCGTATCATGGCTCTTCCTGCTTGTCATACTTCACTGGATTCCAATACCCTACAGATCAAATTCCAAATTCTTCAGCATGACATGCAAAGTCCATCAGGATATAACCACGACTAACTCTCCAACCTTATCTTCAGTTACTCTCTTCTCACACGTTATGCTCCAGCAATTCTGAACAGCTCACAGCATCTCAAACACTCCATATTGTTTACACATCCATGTCCACAACCCACATACACACACCCACATGTATTTTGTTTGGCAAATTCCTATATCAATGTCAAAACCAAATAAAAAAGTTACCTTTTCCCCAAAACCCTCACTGTCCATGCATCTCTCTCTTTCTAGAGGGAGAAACAATCCCTCCTCTGTGCAATCTCTGTATCTAGCAAATGCATCTATTATTGCATTTTTCATTTGCTATTAAATATATACTGTATCCTGCATTTAATTTTAAGCATCTTGCTTGCAAAATCTGTGCTTGATTTGTTTTTATCCCCAGGACCTAGAATAGAGGCACAAAGAAGTGTCTTTATCAACATTCCCTTGACTGGCTAGAAGGGAACGTATAAGGAATATTTTCTTCCTTTCATTTCCTTTAAAGTCAAAACAAAAACCCTGAGATTTCGGCAGGTCCTCTTATATTGTGTGAAAAGGCCATTATCAGTACTGAGCCATTTAACAAAAGTTCTTTCAGAAAATATTAGAAACTACTTCATTTATTTAAATTTCCAGAAACCTGAAATAGCAAGCCTAACAGCAGCCTCTACACAAATTGCACAACCCATTTCCATTTCTGAACTTTCATAATTTCTAAGGGCGGATGCAAGGAGAGAAATAAAATGCTTCTTCAGATAAAGGTTGTGAGCTGGCTTTAAATCACTTAGCTCTGTTCTATGGGGCAAAAACCGTTTTGAAGCAAAATATTTTTACCAAAAAACGGAAATTCAAAATGCCAACATAATGGCAAATTATGACTGACCATCCTAAGAGGAGTAATATTACACATTAAGAATCTGAAGAAATACAGATCATATCAGTGCTAAGCAGTGAGCCTTTTTCATGGAAAATTAACAATGTAATCACCCAGATTCCTGGGTTCCCAGACCCTGGCTACTTGATGGATTCCCATGCTGGGGAAGAACTTTAATGATCTTAGAGTGCCCTATGCCAACCACAAGTTGATGCATTGTGATTAAAAAATTAATGACAGGGATAATCAGTAATCAATAAATAGATGTTTATTAAGCTCTGTATTGCACTTCAATACTACCCAAGTGATATGAAACCTAATCCCTGCTTGCTTTCAATGAGTTTATACTTCAAAAAGGGAAATAAGTCTTAAACAATGAAATGCAAATAACATGCAAATGACATGATGTTCAAACAAAATGCAAAGCTATAAAAGCTTAAGTGATTCATTCATTCAACTAATATTGACTGAGTTCAGTTGAACATCTGATATTTCACCTCAGAGTGAGATAGAAAATAGAAACAATGAGAACTCAAAAGTAGAGAATCTCTGTAATTTAAAATGTTGTCTGAAGTCTCCAAGGAGAGATTTGAAGTGTGGTTTCAGATATAGTTAAGATTTGGATCTACCAAGAAAAGGGAAAATGGCTCAAAGGTGGAAAAACAGGTATGAATCAAAGCACATTCCTCAGTTACAATTTTCATTTTTATGAAAATTCTAACATGACTTGTAGTCTGATGTGTTTCAAGCCCTGTATTTGCGCATCTATCCAGGATGGGGCTATCCTTTCCTTCATGCTTAACACTGATTCCTTGAGATTACTATGTTCTCTCTCTATGATTCTACCTACTTTCCTGCCTTTTTAATAAGTAGCAGGAAAAGGACAGAAGAAACCTTTCCTGAATTAAGAGAAGATGCAGTGGATAAAATGGCTTGTGCTCAGCGAGTATGTAGAGGGAGAAAGGCACACGTAACGTTAACTTGGTTTGAATGCTTATTTGCTAAAAATTTCAAATATCCCCCGTGGCTAATAAGCTCATCTAATAATCATATTCACCACTTCAATAAATAGCATATATTTCTACTTGTTTCTTAGCTATGGCTTTCATCCGATTTACACAAAGTTCTCTTCAAAGACATTGAGCTGATTTTCCACAGTTCGAAGTCACTTCCTGGAGGTAATTTGGACCGTTAAGGAGGTGCATTAATTCTTTCAGACCACAAGGGACTCATTTACTGGCTATATAGCAAAAAACCAAGAGAGAAGCAAAAGTCCCCTGAGCTCCAAAAATGGGGAAAGAATGCGTCCCTATGTTTGTCAGGAGCATCAAGCTCTCTGCAGCATGCTAATCAGCAAAGTTGAGATTGGCATTTTAGTTTTACTGAACCCAAGCAGAATGGCCACCGATGACTGATGATGCTCTTATTCTGAAATGAATTATTTCTTTACTATTTAAAGATTTTGCAAAAGCTTCCAGTCATGACTGTAATTGTAGCAGCCATCAAAAGTATCATCAGGAGATCAAGATGGCGTCAGTTTAGGAGGGCACTCGCTGACTAGCTATCTGAGGATGGCTGAAATTGGGGTCGGGGTCCTGCCTGGAGGTCTGTGCTGTGGGCGCACAGAGTGAGAAGCTTGGGACATCTATCTGCAGGCAGCTTGGCAGCATGGATTGCTCAGTAGAGATTCATGAGTTTTAACCCTGTCTGTGGAGGTTAACACAGACGGCTGAGCCCCACCCTCGGGGAAAGAGGCTGGTTTGAGCCCTGACTCCCGAGGCAGCGGGGTGAGAGGGAGCAATCTCCTGAGAGTGGGAGAATTCTGGTGGAGGGTCGAGAGGGCTTTCCTTTCTGTAGATTTTGCTGCCTGGAACCCCTTGCAGCCTTGGGGAGCAAAATACCTGGCTTGAATCAACACCAGGCAGAGGGGAGGGGCAAATCTGCTGAGGAAATTGACTTACTTAGCTGCCCAGGGATACGCCTCAACCCCCACTGGCAATCCGGTGAGAGGGAGCATTCTCCAAGAGTGGGAGGGTTCTGACAGAACGTGGAAAGGGGTTTCCTTTCTGTCGATTTGGCTGCCTCATAGCTTTGGGAGCAGATAAGCTGGCTTGAAGCAGCGCCAGGCTGAGGGGAGAGGCAAATCTACTGAGGAAGCCTGATTTACCCAACAGCCCGGTGATACTCAGGCTTGACTCCAGAGGGGGCGGAGGCAGCCATTTTTATCATTCTGCACTGACTAGCATCAGAGCTTCAGCTCCCCTGGGGAGGCCAGGAAGTACGAAGTGCTTGATTAGTGTCCACGAGCCTAATTAGCGTCCCCTCAGTGAAGGGTGTGGTCTAGAAGAGGACATATTTTGGGTCCCTTATTTTGCCAAAAAAAGAACACAGTTGCTTTAAAAAATAAAAAACGAATTTTTCTTTTTAATTTAGTTTAATAGCTAAAATTTGCCTCAAAACCTGCAGATAGAACCTTGCAGGCAATTGACTGATAAATACAAACAGGCTGAGAGGTTCCACAAGGGCCCAAGAAGGAACACTGTTCTTCCTCAGATTTGTTTGACTGCTTGCTTCTGTGGTTCTTTGGTTTTTTTCTGTTTATTTGTTGTCTCTTGCTTTTTTTCCTTCTTTCCTCCCACACTTCTTATTTCTTTCATTTTTTTTTTTTTAATTAGGTGCTGCTACCTTGTCTCTTCTTTGCTGTGCTTCCTCTTCAGTGATTTTCCATTCTCTGTCTATATTGATTTTGTATCCCAAGCTCTCTCTTTTACTTCCTTCATCTTTCTGACTTCTACTTTCTGTTGTGGGTCTTACATACCACATTTTTTTCATTAG